>JARHVA010004837.1:0-42500 GCA_037957365.1 Torreya grandis
TGTAGAATATGGATTGAAATTTGAATAATATGTGGGTTCAACTATGTATACATCTATTTGGATTTAGGGTTTGATGAATGAATTCTTATAAGAAATAACTGTGTTGATATATAAAATATATACATAGGTATATTTATATGTATATAATCAGTCTAAACCAAATATATATATATATATATATATATATATTTGTATATATACACATATTTGATATATATATATACACATAAATACATACATACATATGTGTGTGTGTGTGTGTAGATACACACACACACATACATATACATACAGATACAGATACATATACATACGTATACATATACATATATATACATATACATATATATACATACATACATACATATATATATATATATATATATATATATATATATATATATATATATATACACACACACACACACACACACACACACACACACACACACACACACACACACACACACACACACAGAGACACACATTATGATATATATATATATATTCTAGTATTTTTGAAGTATAAGGTTTTGGATGGAAACTGTTTGGTTTTATTAAGTTTGGTTGTAGGATTCCTGTAAGGAAGAACTAGATGTGTGAATTTGAATGAAATTAAGTTATTAAAATACAAATTATTTCATCTATTTTATATTATGATCTTGATGTAAATTAATAACTCAAAATAGAGCCCATAATTTGTATACTTACTCCTATTTGGGTTTGGAAACTAAATGATTAAAATATTATACCTAGGTATAGGTAGGTGAGAGAATGAACTATTATTTAAACTTAGATATATTTTTATAAGCATAAACACTTGTGTAAATATTGTATGACTAAGATAAGATGTCATTATATTCCTTTTATGTGGATTATGCATTTGATTATATGTGACTACAAATATTTTTGCATACTTAGATTGATTTGTATTTGTGTAATAAGTTTTGCTCAATCAATAGAAAAATGGGTATATGGTGTTATTCATAAAATTGTATAAATAAGTTTGAATTGGACATTTATGTGTTGTTATAACAAAATTTACCAAATTGAGTCTAGATGACTGAGTATATATATTTTATTATATGTTTTTAGTTCAAGTATCAATTTATTTGATGGAATTATGTAAATTGATTCAAAGGTTTTGGTATGAACTAGTGGTTGTGTATGGAATTTTATATGTGTCATTTCTAAGTATGTTTGGATTTATCTAGTTTAATAAAAGGACTATGAGGTATTTTTGTTATATAAATATATATACATTAAGCATACAAAATAATTTTAGATAATAGATAGTGCATGTCTTCTTTGAGTATGTTCTATACAAATTGATATTTATATGATACTAAAATGGTATTTGAGGATATATATATATATATATAATAGTTGTGGATTGTTTAATAAATTTGAATTGATTTACCATTTACGTATATATGTATATATATGCACGACAGTATAGTTATCTAAAACATTATTACCTTATAAGGTGTAAAAGGATGCTTGTTTTATATTTTAATGTTTGTAAAGAAGCATTAAGATAAAGTATTTAAAAGTTAAATATAAAGCATGTATGATGTTTTGGACTTACTTTTATTATATGTGGAATATGAATAATTTATTAAGCCTATGATATAATGTTGTTTCATGGAGAAATAACATTATAAGTTAATTGTGGTTGAGTAACTGGTAGTCTAGATAATCATTACCTAGATGGTATGTTATATTGAGGAATTCATTGTATATTCATTTGATGGACTAAATGAATGTATTAGATATTTATGAACTTAACATGATTATTGTTATTAGCTAAAGTGAGATATATGAATGAATCTATTTTTTTATATTTTTATATATAATTTTACCAAATCTTGCATTCATGACCCTAATTAAATAGTGGATGGATTCCACTAGCTTAATTAGTGCCATTAATGCAAGATGAGGTGTAATTTGATCAAGTGGTGTGTATGAATTTGATTGATTCTAGAGATAATTTATATTTAAAAACTTTGGCCAAAGTAATGTTTGATAAACATTATCATTTCATATGTTGATATAATTTTTATATTTTTGCAATATCATATTAGAAAAGATTTATTTATGGTACACATTATGTATTAGATATATTCGACATGTAGGTTCTAGTTTGTTACTCTGGATTCCCAGACCATCATCATCTACCCATCTGTGAAGGGAGGTTCTTCCAATTATTTGAAAAATATTACAGGGGATCTATGGTTTGTGGTTGGTGTGAAAAAGTGCTTAGATGATGCTCTCCCTTTCAGCTGGATTATTGTACTTGAGACTACACTTGAGATTACATATTGATACTTGAGTCATTGACACTTTTCTTAGAGGAGCTTTATATAATATTTTATCTTTTGAGATATTTTTATGTATTGATAAAAACTATAAAATTTATACAAAGTACTTCTAAAATAGTGGTTGTAATGTTGTATTAGCTGTGGCTGAATTTATACTATTTCATTTATGATGAGATGTAGTATTTATTATTATTTTAGTATGGTTCATAATTTATATATCTATTCATGGTGATCCTTAGCTAAGTGGATTAGCTATGAACCTTTTTGATTAACTAAATTAATACATTTAGTTAAAGATCACTAGTTATTTTTCTCATGGTGAAATCTATATGAAAAATAGGCGCAATTAATTTTTTTATTAAATATATTGCTATATTCTGGTAAAACCCAGTGGGGTTGTTACATTGTGGTATCAAAGTTGAGGCTAAAACTCCATGACTTAATGTGTCCACTAACACAAAATAATTCTCTTAATAACAAGAAAAATAATGATGCATGCTAAATAAGGAGGGTGAGAGTAATTCAAATAACAAACCCTTTATTGATCCAAATTATTTTGCCGCTGAGCAAGATGTTAATTTAGACTTAATCCTAACAACCATACAAGGGACTAGGGACCGAATTATGGCCTTAGAATATGAAGTGCATGTCCATGAAGAGGAGAATGCTTAGGAGGAACCTAAAGAGCATCCTGATGACCATAAACATATTCAAGAGAAAAGGCATGAGGAGGTGCCATAAGATGCAAGAGATTGAGTAGCTATAGAGTTGACATGCAAAATGAAAAAGGTAAATCCACCCAAGTTCGATGGAAATATTTTAGGGGATGGAGCTCAAGCATGGATAATATAAATGGATAAATATTTCAAGATTTGAAATTATTTTAAAGTCATGAAATTAGTTTGGGGAGTGTTGGCCATTTTGGCCCACATACCAAGCTTCTTCCTAGTTTAAATAGATGAGCGGGGTCCCAATTATTGAGTGGATCAGTTGGCTTAGAATCATGCTCAACATTACAATTAGAGGGATCCAAGTAGGTTTTTTTTATGGTGCTAAATAGTTTTAGGAATTGGTCCATAAAAAGCCTAAAAATTAGCCAAATTTTTTAACTTTTGGCCAAGTGTTAGAGTATTCAGAATTCCCTTAGAAAAATTGTTCCACTTTATTTAGCTAAGTATCAGGAATTGTTTTAGACATTTTATCTAAAATAATTCTCTCAAAGGGTCATTTATTCTAAGAAAGTCCTAGATAAAAAATTTTAAGTGTATTTTTTGGAGAAATTGGTCCAAAACACTTTTCCCAAAGGATAATTCTTTGACAAACTAGACCAAAAGAAATCTCAAAGGGTATTTTTCAAGCTAAGTGTTAGATTTACTTTGGGAACATTATCTGCACAATTTTACCAAAGGCATAATTATTTTGGGAAAAATGTTTGGCAAAATTTTTAAAGTTAGGTTTATTTTGGATAAATTATCTGAAACATAAGGCTTGTATAAATACTTATAAAATAAAAATCTTGAAGGGTACTTTTCTCAAGAAAGTGTCCTATATGATTGCCCTGATGGGTCATTTCTTTCAAGAAAGGGGCCAATACAAAAATCTTGAAGGGTCTTTTTTAGCAAAGTGCCCTTTGTAAAAAGCCTAAAGACAAAGGTTTTAACAAAAGGTACAAGTGCATAAATTATTTTGATAAAATTGTCCAAGATACAAAGCCTGTAATAAATTTCCAACAAAAGGTTTGAAAGACATAGACCAGGGAATTTGTGATCCAATAGAGTGGTGTTTGTGTAAGTGTCAAGGTTCAAGATTTGCAATCATCCATCAGAGTTAAAGATCAAAGATCATGCATATGTCATTGAAGTTCCCATGGACATCAATTAATGAGTGCACAAATGTCAAATTCAAGCCCCAAAAAATAATTGTTAAATTTCAAAGATCTCAGTGATGGTCATATGGATGTCAAATATGTATGCACAGACATCAAATATGGTTATGTGGACATCAAAATTCAAGATCATAAAATATCTATTTGCATTCAAAAATAATAAAATGGGTCCCTCATTAAGCATAATATTGATAAGTGTTCAAATTTTGGGTGCCTAGCTCAAATTCAATGGTACATGAGCAAGCCAAGGAGTCAGTGAATCCTGAGTGTAAAGGCATGATTGACAAGTGGCATAAGAACATGAGTCCTAACAAAGGATATACAAATAAAATTCATTCAAATTAGTTATATTAATGGAGTGATATGAGTCAAGGGATTGATGATTTGAGTTAGTTTTTAATGGCAAATCAAATGAAGCTGAGCCTAAATGACTTAGATAGAGGTTGAAGGGTTAGTTTTTGACCAAGGTGAGTAAGTATAAATGGAATCAAGATCAAACATGATCCAAATTAGGCAAAGAGTAGATATTTTTGGATTTGAAAGTGATATTAAGACTCTTTATAGGTAGATAAATGAGATATGGTAGGGCCTTCTCATCCTTCAAACATAGTCATGACTTGATGAACCACTATTCAAAGTAAAAATGGTGTAGCTCTATCAATTTTAAGATATGAGGATCTGGTCCTCATAATGAGTAACAAGTGGTAGATGACACGAAAAATGAATGCAGACACATAGATTTCAATAAATTTATCACCAAGGCCATCTACATGAAAGTGACCCTTCTTTCCACTCTTACATTCCACAACAAACTAGTAAAGAGTAGTTAACAACAAGATAAAACTCTGAAAGATGGATTTGATTATTATAACTGCATTGATGCTAAAAATTAGATAAAAAAACTTGATCCCATCATTACATCCACCATGGATCATCATTGAGAGAATAATGAATGACATAATGGAATAGAGTGACCTAGATCAATTAGGAAGCTAGAATGAGCTTAATTTATAGAGGTAGTTGTAACAATTTTTCAATTGGATTTGAGCTTGTTTGATTTCCTTTTGAATGCCAAAAATCCCTCTCTCTTGCCTCTTTTATTCTATAAATATAACCTTCAAGCTATTGTTTTGCATCCCTCATACTAGTATGAATAGACTCTACCAGAATTGTATTCAACACCTCTTAGAGTAGTGAATAGAGTATTTTGTAGTCATTTGATAATCTATATTTAGTGTTTTGTGTTTGTTTAATATGAAAATGTGATTTTTATCTCTAATTTACATGTCTAATCTCAACCTAAGTACCAATAACTTTATTTTTAGGTCATATAATGTGTCTTAGCATCGATCTCTCAAGGATATAGTGGATAGCTGAATTTAAGTGTCTTTAACTAGACCTTATTTTCCTTTCTCCCTAGTTTGAGTTTATCAAATTCACCTATATATGAAAGACTATTGGATATAAACTATAGTAAGCATTGCATTAGCTTTTTTCATAGTCTATTAGTGTGATAAAGAATCTGAGTTTAAGAGTAGATCTGATAAATTCATGGTGCATCACCACATGTTAGAATAGGTTTTATTTCATGTAAATTTATTTACTCTTTTCACCCCAATCAGTTTTAGATTTTAAAAATAAAGGTCCAAATTATAAAATATACGAAACTAGACTCATAAAAAATCTTAGAGGTCTGGTCTAGTTATAGGCATCCCATAACCTTAGACCATTTCCATGTTAGTCCAAGTATGGGTTAGACTTGAATAAATCTGACCTCTATTGGGTGTTATCTATATAGCTAACAGTTTTGGCACACTTGGTGGGACCCAAATTCAACCATTAAAGTACAAGCTTGCAATATACTCATCTTCAAAACCAATTTATATTACTCTTGTGCCCTTATCTCAAGGTCAAAGGTACATTGTTGTTCATAATTTGAGTTATCTTCATGATTTTCTATGGACTATGAGAGTTTATAGAGAATACTTATTTTATTCTTCTCCTTACTAGTAGTTCCAGTATGATCCTCATGACCCAAGTCCATACTATCATGATCCATACCATCCATATGATGATTATATAAATCCTGATCAACAATATGAAAACTCATACACATCCTATAATATCCTTCATGAATCTTATTATCATCTTGACCAGCTCAATCAAGTCCTTAAACAATCCATCTCAAGCTTCAAGAAAACTCTACTTGGATATGAGAGAGATGATAAGAATAAACACTAAGAAAAGATTTAGAATGGAGATCTCCAAGTATGAAATCTAGAACATGAGGGTAAATTTTCAACAAGCTAAAGAGGTATGTTGAACTTTCATAAGGCAAGGAAATTCAAAGTTTAGTTATGATATTCTAGACATTAGAGGTCTAATAGTAAATATTGAAGAGAGGTTAGTGGTTTATGAGAAACCCTAGGGTCCTCTTAATCAATATTAAGTTCTCATAGAACTACCATTTTACCTTTATGATAAAAAAGCTAATGTTTATCACCCTTAAGAGTTAATCCAAACCTTGCCTAGCTTTCCTACTTGGAAGTCTATCTAGGAGAGGTCTCAGGAAGTTGAAGAAGCTTATTATGAGGAGACTAATTTTCAGATTGCAGAGATCAGACATGAGCCTAAATCTTTGAGTTTGTAGGAAGAGTTCCCCAATGATCAATTTCATGATTTTAAGGCTTATTTAGCCAAGCAAATTAAGCTTATAAATTAACATATTCAGTATTCAATAACAGTTAAAAATTCAACATAGTAGCAAATTCCTTCTTTCACACCCATGGCTACAAAAAGTACAAAATAAAAAGTTCATAAACCCAAGTTCATGACTTGGAATTAGATACAATAGTTTAGAGAGAAAGAAGAACATTAAGGCATGCTTCAAGATGCTAAGTTCAAGAGCAAACTAGAGATTATTCATCCTCCACTCATTTCTCCTCAAAATCCAAAGTCCTTTCCTTCATGGAAATCCATTCAATAAATAGTGAAATAGAGAGAGGAGGTGAAGGTGATCCAAGAAGAAAAACCTCAAGAGGAAAACCAAGTATCTATGGTAACATCTATAGACCTTTCTCATCTTTTTGAGTACATTTAGGGATCTACTATACCAATCTTAGAGAAGAAGCCTATCCTTCTTGAAGAAATTAAACAAGCTATAGTTGAAGTAAATGAAAGAGTATCACATGATCAAAAGGAGGACACCATCATAGACACACTCAATGCAAAGGAAGAAATTGATAAAGTCAAAGAAGTTGTTACTGAGATAAATGATCAGTTGAGAGTAGATAATAAAATTCAAGAGGGAGATACTCTGATTGTACAAGCTGAAGATGTGTTCTATGATCTCATTGATCCAATAATAGCTTCCATCCATCATGAAGAGAAGACACTTACAGAAAATGAGCTTTAAGATATTCTACATGAAGAAGACGAGATGCCATTCTCTATAGAAGATGAAGATGAAGAAAGTGTAGTAGATCAATAACTATCATATGATTCCATAAAAAAGTTATAAATATGTGATCAACATGTTTCAAATGGTAAGAATGCAAATGAATTTCATGTCCTTTTAGTTGATCATGATGAAGAAGCCTTTTGGAATGATTTACAGAGTTTTAATGAAAATATTGATAGTCCATCTCCACATCATATGGATATTGAGGAATGTTCCATAATAAGTATTATAACAGCTCTTCACCAAGAATAAATTAATGATGTATTACAACCAAGTTTGGCTACCAATCAAGAAGATAAAGAATCTGACAAGCCATTTTCTCAAATAGATCATAATGAAGACGTCAATCCAAGTATACTAGTTGAATTTCTAATTCAATAATTGGATAAGAATGTGAAAAACCAAGATCAACCTATGAATGGGGTAGAGAATAGCATTTTTTATGTAAGAAAGAATAATTTGGGATGACATGATTGGATTTTAGATCCATACCTTCAATCAATATACCTAAGAGTGGAGGTCAGAATCCTAGCTACATCATCAAGAGGACATGAGCATCCAATTACTATTAGTTGTAGAAGAGAGCTATCAAGAGATGGAAAATACATTTCAAGGTTCCATGGTGCATCAAATAATTTTCCATTTGATCATAGAATAAAGCATTTACATAGGTAGATAGGTCTATTTTTCCTCCAGGTGACTTTGCACATTACTATTTTTAGTCATTCTATTTATTATTTAGGTTGTTACTTTGTTGTTATTTTTCCCCCATTACTCCAAAAATCATTCCCAAAATTCAAAAAGAGTGTTTTTTAAAGTATTTTTTCATTTGATTAGTCATCATAAACAATCTTGATCAACGTCTAGGTTCCATAACTAACAGGCTAGTCAAACCAACTGAGTCACCAAAAATGTTGGCCATTTTGACCTACATACCAAACTTATTCCTAGTTTAAATAGATGATAAGGGTACCAATTATTGAGTTTATCAAGTTTATTAAAATTAGGTTCAACATTTCAAGTGGAGGGATTTAAGTAGGTTTTCATGGTGCTAAATAGTTGCAAGAATAAGTCCAGAAAAAGCCTAAGACTTAGACAAATATTTTAACTTTTGGCCAAGTGTTAGAGAATTCAAAATTCCCTTAGATAAATTGTTCCACTTTATTTGGCTAAGTGTTAGAATTATTTTGAGAGATTTATTCCACTTTATTTGGATAAGTATCAAGAATTATTTTAGACATTTTATCTAAAACAATTCTCTCAAAGGGTCATTTCTTCGAAGAAAGTCCTAGATAGAAGTTTTGAAGGGTATCTTTTAGATAAATTGGTCTAAAAAACTTTTCCCAAAGGATCATTCTTTGACAAAGTGGACCTAACAAAAATCTCAAATTATTTTTTTCAAGCTAAGTGTCAGATTTCTTTCATAAAAATTATCTGCACAATTTTCCTGAAGGCATAATTCTTTTGGAAAAAATGTTTGGCAAAAGTTCTGAAGGCAAGTTTCTTTAAAAAAAATTATCCAAAACACAAGGCCTACATAAATACTTTTGAAACAAAAATATTGAAGGGTACTTTTCTTAGGAAAGTGTCCTATATGATTCCCTTGAAGGGTTATTTCTTTCAAGAAAGGGGCCAATACAAAAATCTTGAAGGGTATTTTTCAGTAAAGTGCCATTTGTAAAAATCTTGAAGATAAGGGTTTCAACAAAAGGTACAAGGGCACAAATTCTTTTGGGAAAATTATTTGAGATAATTTTATTGAAGGTATGAATTATTTTATAATTTTTGTTTTAAGGCAAAGATAAGGCAGACTTAATTATCTAAAGCAAAGATAAGACAGACTTAATTATCTAAGGCAAAGATAAGGCACTTTACGAGCAAGTCAAGGAGTCAATGAACCTTAAGTGTAAAGGTGTGATCGATAAGTGGAAAAAGTGTGTGAGTTTTAGTAGAGGATCTATCGATCACATTCATTTACATTAAGAAGATCAATGGAGTGAGATGAGTTAAGGGGTCAATGATCTGAGTCAGTTTTTGATGACAAATCAAATGAAAATGAGTCTAAATGACTTAAACAAAGGTCAAAGGGTCAGTTTTAGACCAAGGCGAGCAAGTATAAATAAAATTGAGATTGAGCATGATCTAGATTGGGTTAAGAGTAGATATTTTTAGATCAGATGGTGCTATTAAGACTCTACATGGGTAGATAAATGAGATATAGTAGGGGCTTCTCATCCTTCAAACATAGTCGTGACTTGATGAACCACCACTTGGAGTATAGATGTCACAACTCTATTAGTTTTAAGATATGAGGATTTGGTCCTCATAATGAGTAACAAGTGGTAGATGGATTGAAAAATGAAGGTAAAAATGTATACTTAAATGACTTCATCACCAATGCTAGCTGTATGAAAGTGACCCTTCTTTCCACTCTTGCATGCCACAAAAAACTAGTAAGGATAAATTAATAACAAGATAAAAATATAATAGATGGATCCAATTGTTATAACTATATTTATGTTAGAACTTATCTAAAAACAACCTGATCCCACCATTACAACCATGATTGAGAGAATAATGTAATGATGCAATGAACTGGAGTTCCCTAGATCAATCAGGAAATTAGAATGAACTTAATTTGTGGAGGTAGTTGTAATAAAATTTTAAATGGATTTGAGCTTGTTTGATTCCTTTTTGAGTACCAAAAATCCCTCTCTCTCTATTCCTTTCTTCTATAAATATAGCCTTTGATCTATTATTTTGCATCCCTTAGGTTGGTATGACTAGACTCTACTAGAATTGTATTAGATACTTCTTAAAATAGTGAATAAATTATTTTACAGTCATTTGCTAATTTGTATTTAGTGTTTTATGTTTGTTTAATATGAAAATATGATTTTTATCTCCCTTTTGCATGTCTAAGCTCAACCTAAGTGCTAACAAATTTCTTTGTAAGTCATATAATGTGTCTTAGCATTGATCTCTCAAGGATATAGTGGACAATTAAATTTAAGTATATTTAACCAGACCTTATTTTATTTTCTCCCTAGTTTGAGTGTATCAAACTGACCTCTATATGAAATACTATTGCACATAGACTATACTAAGCATTGTATTAGCTTCATTCATAGTCTATTAGTGTGATAAATAATCTGAGTTCAAGAGTGGATCCAAAAAATTCATGGTGCATCATCACATGCTAGAATAGGTTTTATTTCATGTAAATTTATTGAATCTTTTTACCCCAACCAATTTTAGATTTTAGAAATGAAGGTCTAAATTATAAAATTTTAGGATCTAACCTTATAAAAAATCCTATAGGTCTGGTCTAATTATAGGCATCCCACAACCTTAGACCATTCCCATGTTAGTCTAGGTATGGGTTAGACTTGAACAAATTTGACCTCTATTGGGTGCTATTTAGATAGCTAATAGGGAGTTTATCAACTTGTTGGTGAAGCAATAACTTTGTGGGTAAACAAAAATCTTGAGATGAACCTTGATTCAACCACCACCACTTGGAAATAGTTTTTGACACTATTTAGGTCATGATGGTGTTGACGATGAAAAATGTCATGCCAATGAATCAACCCATTTACCTATCATGAAGGTCAAGATATAATTGCAACAATTTAATCATAAGGGATCTATAATTGAAAATTAGTCTTAAGGTGTTCAAAGGGTCTTTTAAAGTTTTGGGAATTTAATATATGTAAAAATAAATCTAAATTAAGCTTACAATCTTTACTAAATTAATCAAATTTAAAATGATAATCAACTAAATCAAGGAAATTACTCATAAACAATGATTTGATCCAATAAGCTAATCATTCCTTCAATGTTATATAAATTAATCTCAAATATTCTATAAACTATCATCTGACCTATCCAACAGAGTAAAGTCTATGAATTAGATGACCTCTTGAAGGATAAAAAATTAGATTGCTAAAAAGTGTATCTTATGTTCATGCTCATAACACAAAGGTAAAAGTAATCAATAACAACCAAGAAAGCAAACACTAAAAACTAAAAACTACTAACTAAACCTAAAGAGACAAAAAAAACATAAAAAACTAAGTCTAAATTTTAAAAAAAAAAAAAAAAAAAAACAAATTAAACAAGAAAAGAATAAAAGATTAAACTAATCTAAGACTTAACTATTAACTAACAAGAAAAAATTAATAAAGACTTTAAATCTATATCTAAACTATCTAACTTAAGGAAAGAGAACAAACTAGATAATCTAAGAAACTAATTAAAGAATTAAAACAAAAATAGAAAACTAAACTAAAAAACATAAATAGAAACTAAATTAAGAAAACAAAAAGATAAAATTATATTAAAATTAGTGTCAATATAGAGTACAATAAAGCATGCAAGTCTCAAAGGAGAGTCGACTTAGTAGAAAAGATAAGTTTTATTGATAAAACAAACATTCTTTCTTGACAATAACTTGAATGATAACTTTACAAAAATAGATCAATGAAATGTCATAACATAGCAAAATGTTCATCATTTTTTAGGTGGAATACTTGAATCTATGCATAGGACTGTAGACAGTAAACATCAAAAGATGTTAAGCTTATCAATCTTTAGATAATTAGTCATAAATGATAAATAAATATGGATATACCTATGTTTCATAAGTAAATTACTCAACCATCAGATAAAGTACAATCAAGTCTATCTGTAAGAGTTTGACTATTTCAAAAAAGCTGTATAGAAAAAAGAGAGATGAATGATTGACTTCAAAAAATACTTAAGTCTTTAATACCTGTTGTTCTTATATCTTCAAATGAATCCTTGATCTCTTCTTATACCTTCAAACTTAATTGCAAAATAAGTTATAACTAACTTTATTTGGTTATTAGTATATAATAACTAATTAACTTTTAAAAAGTTGATTAATTATAGCAATTATTAGTTAAGGATATGTTTTAATTAAGACTTAAAAAGTCTTAATTGATTAAGATATTTTAAAAAATATAGACTGGGGGTACTAATCTTAATGGGTGGGGACCATATTAATTAATAATATAATAGAATACATATTTAATCATAAAATAAGTAATAGATTAATAAAATCCTATTTATATTAAACCATAATGTATGTCTTAAATTAACTTAGGCACATATATAAATTCCACTTTACTTACCAAATTATTATCACTAAAACACCAAAAACTTGCTTCACTATTATTTATTGCATGTGCAACAACACACTTCCGAAAATAATTATTTTTGCAAAATACCTTAATAGTAAAAATAGTTTGACTACATCATGTGAAAGATGAACCAAAAATATCCATGAAACAACTTTCATCTATTTGAAAATAGTAATTTTGATATGTTTTATAACCAACTTAAATTTGACGTTCAAATGGCCATCAAACTGCATAATTTCTAGTTTGTGGTGACGGTCATTTGATCATTAAATTTAACAACTTAAAAATTCCTGTAGGTGATCATTTTACAAATTTTATACAACAGAATAAAATTTAACTAGTTTTAAAAATCAAATGAAAACCCATTACTTATTTCCTCTTTGCTATCATGATTCAACATTCTGAATAACCAGAAAAAATTATATTCTTCATAATTTTGTCATATTCTCTTCTTCCCATACTATTTTCCATGCATGTAAACTCTCAACTTCAAGATTATCCATGTATAAATATATATTTTGGTGAATTTTTAGCATTTCTTTTGCACAATAACTAAATATATCCATTCAAAAGCCATTTATAATTAACCAATTTATATCTTTTTGGACAAACAAAAATAGCCATCTAAGAAACCAAAAATTGGGCCTTCTCGAAAACAACCAAAACTTGAATGAAATCAAAATCCTCAAAATATTCAAAGATAAACATGACATATCAGCTCCATAGAATAACCAGGCTTAAAACTAATTCTTGCAACTTCACAATTTTGATATTTCCCAGTATACCTAAATAATTTGCATATACTTTCAAATCCCAAAACATATCAAGAGAGAGACTGATTATCATCATACTCCTGCAATAAAAGATTTTCAAGACTGAAAATCATTTGTTCTTCCTAAATAGGAATGTCTAGGAAAACATTGATAATATATCATAAAAATAACTGAGCTGTAGTGTTATTCTTAAATATACCACTAGACAGACGAGAGTTTTGTTGCATGCATGTAAACTATAAATTAAAACCCTATATCTTTCCTTTTTTTTATTTACTTAAAGTTATGAACAACTTATCAATAATCTTGAAACCCTTCAATAAAATATCAAAATCTTTCCAAAACAAAACTCTGCATGTAGGTAAACTTGCATACTTTCCTCTTTATAGCTCATATTTCCTCATAAAAACCATTTGAAAAACTCAAAACTATTATTAATCTTCATACAAACCCAGAACTTTATCTCTTTACTATAAATCTAAATTCTCATAAACATCTATCATATCTTCAAAGGGATTCAGTTAAACTTGTTTGAACATACTTGGGGTCATTTTCTCAGATTTTTTTGACTGGCAACCTTCAAAACCTCTCCATGACCTCAAATAACCAAAGCTCTGCTTCCATAAATGAATTTGTAAAAATGAATAATGATTGATAAAAAAAGAATTATATTTTCTAACCTTCTGTTGTAACCATTCAACTGACATGTTAAATTTATATTGGCTTGTTTTTATTATCATGTACTTATGAAACCTACCAAATTCTTTGATAAAATTATCCATTACTAAATTTCATGCTAAAACCTTAACTAGCCCCCTTGAATTGAGGTAATTAGTTCTACATTAATTCTTCACACCACCAAATCCTCATACCAATCTTGAAGTATCGAGAATATGCCTCAACTTAAATGCTTATGCCATCTTGACTGAGCTATGATAGATTCAAATGCCAATGAGACAACCAACTCAGTAAACTATCGAATCAATGAAAAAGTTTTGCATTTATACTAAAGGTCTTTCAAAACTATACTTACTTAGGCAAAACATAATTCCTGATGATTACAACCTTAACCAATATCAATGACCTAACATCATAACCCCAAAGGTCTCTCAAATCAAACTAAATGAAAAACAAAGTCCCTTAGAATTATTTCGAAGGTCTTTGTTTATGCCACCAAATTATTTCATGAAACCTTAGAGTCTTAACTTATTTACCAAATAGTTTTCTTAATATTATAGATAAAATATAATATCCTTCATGCCCTGAAAACTATAAATCTAAACATAGATTAGGGACTTATTTTTAGGAACTTGATATTGATAAAGATTTTAAAATTTAGTTTATAAAGCTTACACTTGTATTCCCATATATTAGTGGTAAATTCAACAAAAATATTTTAGACTATACACAATTGAACCTAAAAATATCAACAAACCAACTGAAACATATCAATTTTTAAGTGTCTATGATATCAAAAATAGTAAAAAAGAATAAGCCATGAATCTGAATTTTGTCTTGAGAACAACTTTCAAATGTATTAATATTTAAATGCAATAGTCATCCACATAACCATCATCTATTCTAAGCCATTAATTATATCAACTATGAAAACTAAAGGATCATCATAAATCAACTGAAATGACTAAAAATTAAAAGTCCATTTATCAACTTAAACTATCAAAACTCAATTGAATCTAAATATTTAAATAACTGATCACATGTTATAACCACAAATGCATATTTTATTCATTAATCCATACTTTTCAAAACTACTTAGAAATATAAATAAAATTCATCAATCAATCATCAATATTTCATAATCAAAGATGTATCCAAAAATACTATCAATCAATAGGGTCTTTGACACAATTTTAGGTTTCATGATAGGGTCATCTCTATGGCAGCAAGTATTAATTTTGAAAAAAAAAATGAGTGGGTGTGAAAAATAAGCATAACACTGACGACCTTACTAGTTGGTTTTGTGTAATGAAATTGAGTAGCAATCAAATTGCCTATTATAATAATATTAACTTGATAGTATAATCTAGGTAAATCATTTCTCAAGTACTTATGAGTGAACCCCTTTATAATGAAATGCAATAAGGGATGAGATGTTTGACTAGCATGGCATGAAGAAAGGGAATGATATAATAAGGAAGTTCGGGCTAGATGCATAATCTAATACAAATGTCTTACGTACAAAATCTGAAAATGAAGTAATACTTTAACAATTAGATATAACTCAACATATAATATTCATTTATAATAAAAACCAAATTTATCAAAAGTAAATTATGAAAATAATTGGCACTTACAGTAGATTTGTAGCCTCCTTATACTCTTCCTTCATAATGTACAACTTATCAATTTGTAACACTTGTTGATCTTTTTAAAGGTAAAAAAATGAACAAAAATAAGAAAAGAAACAAACAACTAGAAAAGAAAAGAACACAAACCAAAAGAGAACAGAAAAGCAAAACATCAAACCAAAATTAACAAAATAGATCAAAAAGAAATAAATTATTAACTGACATCAAAAATCATCCACTATGGGACAAAACAAAGGATACATGATAACTAAAAACTAATAAAGATAAATAAACAAAATTTAATAAATGAAAGAGGTGTAAGAATAAATGATACGAGATCTCCTCCTATATAACTATAATGTAAGGCATTATTTTTAGCATGCAGATATTTATGATAAGTCAAGCTATATGATTTAAAAGTAGCAAGACAACATGATAAACACATTAAATAACCTTGAGTAAACATAATTAAATCATGATTATGCATGTTTTTAATCACTTAATTTTATATTGTATATAAAAGATTATCTATGTAATTTGGAGTGAGATTAATATTTTTAAGGTTAGAATAAATAAAATCTTGATCAATAAGTAGATTTGTCTATTCAGGTATCTCTAAACAATTTTGAATCTCTTATATTTTAACATATTTAGTTGAATCTATTGCTTCAAATTCTAAAGGATAATTAAATTGAAAACATTCACAGTCAATATTATTAAACAAGTCTTATGATTTAAATTTTGTAAAATTTTTTTTATAAGAAATATCATACTCACTTGTCAATTTTATATTATGATCCAAATAATCTAAAAAATAAAACCTTTCATACTCAACTTTAATCAATTGATTGTTCATCTCAGTGTCTGTAACATCACGAACATATTTTTCTATTGTTATAGCACTAAATCTAACATCAAATTTTTTGTTATCAGAATGATCTTTTAAATCAAAGGTGATAGGATAGTTATTAGAAGGATTCAAATTAGATATGATATTATTATAGATAGTAATAAAATCATAAGTAGATGGGTAATTTCTATTAGGAGGGTAATCAGATTCAAAATCCAAAGAAATTTTCATATTAGAGTCAAGAGTTTCTAATTTAGGATTTTTAAAAACACCAATATATTCTTCATTAGATATGTCTGAAAGAAAATCAGGGGTAACTATACTTGAAAAAGAGTCATCATTAAAAAACAAGTCAAAATTAAGAGAAAACAGGTTATCAGATGATTGATCGGATTGATAAAATGAATTAAATTGCTCTAATTCTAATTTTGATGAAAAATCTAAATCAAAACATTCTAATGAATTATCTAATCTAATTCTTGAGAAGTATTTTTAGTATTCCATGCCATGATATGATCATAAATAATATATACATATATAATTCTTTAGGAAATTCATGTTCAAATTGTAACATTAAAGTAGAGAATCTTTTGCATTTGAACATATCAAGATTCAGTGAGTAAAGCTCACATAAATTTTGATTTTGTCTTCGAATGCGAGCAAACTTCAAAGCTAAGCTAAAATCAACAATAACAATTTTTTGAATAATCTGAAGATAATTCTCAGGTAAGTTATTCTTCAAGCAAATAAAGAAAAGATCGCTATTTGGTCAAAAAGAAATAGGAATTTTATTTAGTTTCGAAAGAAAACACAATAAATATTCTCCTATAGACTCTTTTTATTTAAAATAAAGCATGAACCAAGCTATTAGATGTTGATCTAATTGATTTTAAATTAATATTTTGATATAAATCCATTCTTGAGTGAGCTCATCTGAAGTTTTCATAACTGAGCAAGAAGAAACCACAAAACTAGAATCAAAATCTAGGTGACTAGTTACGATAACTATAAATGGAAAACTAGCGACTAGTTATGGTAATGTGAATCATTGAAGATAAGAATGAATAAAGAAAGATACTTAATTTAAATTTATCAGTAGAGTCACCAAATTTTTTGATGATGAAAAATGTCACACCAATAAATCAACCCATTCACCTATCGTGAAGGTCAAGATAGAATCATAACATTTTAATCATAAGGGACCTTTGACTGAAAATTAGTCCTAAGATGTGCAAAGGGTCTTTTAAAATTTTGGGGATAAAATATATGCAATAATAAATCTAAATTAAGCTTATAAAATTTACTAAACTGATCAAATTCAAAATGATAATTGACTAAATCAAGGAGATTACTCATAAACAATGTTTTGATATAAAAAGCTAATCATTCCTTCAATGTTATATAATTCAATCACAAATATACTATAAACTATCATCTAACCTATCTAATAGAGTAAAGTGTATGAATTAGATGAGCTCTTGAAAGACAAAAAATTAGATTGCTAAAAAGTGTATATTATGTTCATGCTCATAACACAAAGGTGAACGTAATCAATAACAACTAAGAAATCAAACAAACACTAAAAAACTAACAACTACTAACTAAACCTAAAGAGACAAAGAAAACATAAACAACTAAGTTTAAACAAAAAAAAACAAATTAAATAATAAAAAAATAAAAGATTAAACTAATCTAAGGCTTAACTATTAACTAGCAAGAAAAATCTAATAAAGACTTTAAATCTATATCTAGACTATCTAACTTAAGGAAAGAGAACAAAATAGATAATCTATGAAAATAATTAAAGAAGTACAAAAATGAAAAACTAAACTAATAAATAGAAATAGAAACTAAATTAAGAAAAATAAAAACATAAAATTATATTAAAATTAGTGTCAATATAGAGTACAATAAAATGCGAGAGTCTCAAAGGAGAGTCAACTTAGAAAAAAGGATAAATTTTATTGAGAAAATCAATATTCTTTCTTTACAATAAATTGAGTGACAACTTTACAAAAATAGATCAAATGAAATATCACAAAACAACAAAATGTTCATCATTTTTCAGGTTGAATACTTGGAATCTGTACATAGGACTGCAAATAGAAAAAATGAAAAGATGTTAAGCTTAGAAATCTTTAGATAATCATTCATAAATGATAAATAAAGATGGATATACCTATGTTGCATAAACAAATTACTCAACCATCAGATAAAGTACCATCAGGTCTATTTGCAAGAGTTGTACTATCTCAGAGAAGTTACATAGAAATAAGAGAGAAGAATGATTGACTTCAAAAAATACTTAAGTCTTCAATACTTGTTCTTCTATCTTCAAATGAATCTTTGATCTTTTCTTATACCTTCAAACTTAGTTTCATAATAAGTTATAACTAACTTTAGTTAGTTATTAGTTTATATAAACTAATTGAATTTTAAAAAGTCAATTAATTATAATAATTATTAATTAAACACAAGTTTAAATGAAGACTTAAAAAATATTAATTCATCAAAATATTTTTGAAAATATAGACTGGAGATAGTAATCCTAATAGGTGGGGACTATATTAATTAATAATATAGTAAAATACATATTTAATCATAAAATAAGTAATGGATTAATAAAATCTTATTTATATTAAACCATAATGCATGCCTTATATATATGTTTTGGTGATAATAATTTAGGAAGTACAGTGGATTATATATATATATATAAAATCCACTGTACTTCCTAAATTATTATCACCAAAACACCAAAAATTTGCTTCATTATTCTTTATTGCATGTGCAACAACACACTTCAGAAAACAATTATTTTTACAAAATACTTAAATAGTAAAAATATGCTGACTACATGTGAAAGATGAACCAAAAATATCCATGAAAAAAAATTATTTTTTTTGAAAATAACAATTTTGATATGTTTTTCAGCTAGCTTAAATTTGATGTTTAAATGGCCATCAAACTGCATAATTTCTAGTTTGTGGTGATGGTCATTTGACCATCAAATTTAACATCATGAAAATTCTTGTAGGTGATCATTTTAAAAAATTTATACAATAGAAGGAAATTGAACTAATTTTCAAAATCAAATGAAAACCCATTACTTATCTCCTGTTTACTATCATGATTCAACATTTTGAATAACCAAAAAAATTCTATTCTTTGTAATTTTGTCATATTCTCTTCTGCCCATACTATTTTCCATGCATGTAAACTCTTAACTTCAGGATTATCCATTATAAATATATATCTTGATGATTTTTTGGCATTTATTTTGCATAATAACCAATTGTATCCATTCAAAAGTCATCTATAATTAACTAATTTCTATCTTTTTGGACCAATAAAAATAGCCATCTAAGAAACCAAACCTTAGGCCTTCTAAAAAACAACCAAAACCTGAATGAAATCAAAATCCTTAGAATATTCAAAGATAAACATGACATATCAGCTCCATAAAACAACTAGGCTTAAAACTAATTCTTGCAACTTCACAATTCTGATATTTCCTAGTATACCTAAACAATTTGCATATACTTTCAAATCCTAAAACATATCAAGAGAGAGATTGATTATAATCATACTCATGCAATAAAAGATTTCCAAGACTAAAAATCATCTGTTCCTCCTAAATATGAATGCCTAAGAAAACATTGAAAATATATCACAAGAATAACTAAGATGTAGTGTTATTCTTAAATATACCACTAAACAGATGGGAGTTCTATTGCATGCATGTAATCTATAAATTAAAACCCTATATCTTTCCTTTTTTTATGTACTTGACGTTATGAACAACTTATCAATAATCTCAAAACCCTTCAAGAAACTATCAAAATCTTTCCAAAAGAAAACTATACATGTAGGTGAACTTGCAAACTTTCCTCATTATAGCTCATATTTCTTCATAAAAACCATTTGAAAAGCTCAAAACTATTATTATCCTTTATACAAACCTAAAACTTTATCTCTTCACTATAAATCCAAATTCTCATAAGCATCTATCATATTTTTAAGGGGATTTAGTTAAACTTATTTGAACATACTTGGTGTCACTTTCTAAAAATTTTTTGACTGTCAACCTTCAAAACTTCTCCATGACCTCAAAGAACTAGAGCTCTACTTCCATAAATAAGCTTGGAAAAATGAACAATGATCGATAAAAATAAGACTTATATTTTTCAACCTTCCACCGTAATTGTTCAACTGATGTGTTAGATTTATATTGCCTCAATTTTGTTATCATGTACTTAAGAAACACACCAACTTATTTGATAAAATTATCCATTAATAAACTTCACGCTAAAACCTTAACTAGCCCCCTTGAATCAAGGTAATCAATTTTGCATTAATTTTTCACACTGCCAAATTGTTGGGGGATCAAACCAACAATAGATTACACTTGTGAAAGCAATAAACGCGGAAATAAATCAGATAGATAAGTAACTGAAATGATAAATAACACAGAACAAGATATACAAGAAAACACCCTGAAAACTTGTATTGAAACTCTTTACAATAGGAATACAATTTGAAGAAACTTCGTTCTTCCACACCTCTCTCAGATGCACACAAGATCTCTCACTAGATCTCTATTCCTCAAGAGCTCACTCTCAAGTACACTCAAATCCAACAACCTGGATTGATGCAACTCTATACTGTCCTTCAAACATTCACAATGTTCTACTCTTACAGTTCTACACTCATTCTACAATTCTAAGCTAAGAAGATCTTCCTACATATAGAAATAGGAAACTTGAGCATGCTCTTACAACAAACAGTTAAGCCTCTTGAACAAGGGCTCTAAAAATAATATTGCTAATAATAGAGATGCAAGCTTGAGTCCATGACTCAAACTTATCATGCAAACACTCGCTGCTGTCCACAGAAATAGATCTCTGGACACGCAGGTAACCGACGTCAGTTCCTGCCTATTCGCCTGTGACCGGCGCCGGCCGACCTTACTGCTGACGTCGGTGCCTCTGCAACTACTACTAACCGACGTCGGTCGCTCCTGACCGACGCCGGCGTCTGTGTAGACCCGAACCTGTTTAAGTATGCTCCTTGGTGAAGCTTTTAGCTCCACACCCTAACAATCTCCCACTTGGAGATAAACCAGCTGCACCAACCTGTACAGCATCATCTTCTAGCTCCTCCATCTTCAACTCAATCATGAAGACCAATAGAAGTTGAATGCAAGTTCAACTTCTCCTTCGTAACCGGCTTTGTTAGCATATCAGCAGGATTCTTGTCTGTATGGATTTTCTCTAGCTTCAACTCACCATCTTCCAATACCTGCCGTATGAAGTGGTACCTTAGCTGTATGTGCTTGGTTCTAGAATGAAAGGCCGAGTTCTTGGCCAGATGGATTGCACTCTGACTGTCACTGTACAATCTGCAACTCCCATGCTCCCTTCCAAGCTCTTCCATGAACCGTGTCATCCATATCATCTCCTTGCTAGCTTCTGTAGCTGCAATATATTCTGCTTCTGTAGTTGACAAGGCTACAACCTTCTGCAACTTAGATATCCAACTAACCGCTGTTCCACCTACAGTAAAAACATAACCTGTGGTGCTCCTCCTGCCATCCAAATCCCCTGCCATATCTGAATCTACATAACCATGTAGAGAAGTATCTGAACCTCCATAGCACAAATGCTTGCTGCTGGTTCCTCTCAGATATCTAAGGATCCATTGAACTGCTTTCCAATGTTCCTTACCTGGATTGGCCATATACTTACTTACTACTCCCACTGCTTGGGCAATATCTGGTCTAGTACACACCATTGCATACATCAAACTCCCTACTGCCGAAGAATATGGAACCATACTCATGTACTCTACCTCATCATGTGAATTGGGACATTGTTCTTTGCTTAGCTTAAAATGTCCAGCCATAGGTGTACTTACCGGTTTTGCATCCTGCATATTAAACCTCTCCAACACCTTATTCACATAATCTTCTTGAGACAATATCAACCTGTGATTTTTCCTGTCTCTCCTAATGCTCATGCCAAGGATCTTCTTAGCTGCTCCCAAATCCTTCATAACAAACGTTTGAGCTAACTTCTCCTTAAGCTCAGAGATATCCTGCATGTGAGACCCTGCAACCAGCATGTCATCTACATACAACAATAGAATAATATATCTACCGTTATCAAATCTCTTGAAATACACACAATGGTCTGATTGACACCTACTGTAGCCATGCTCAGTCATAAACCTGTCAAATTTCAAGTACCATTGCCTTGGAGCTTGCTTGAGGCCATACAAGCTTTTCTTTAACCTGCACACAAACTTCTCCTTACCCTTGACCTCGAAACCTTCTGGCTGTTCCATATAGATTTCCTCATCCAAATCTCCATGAAGAAATGCTGTCTTAACATCTAGTTGCTCGAGATGCAAATCCTCAAAAGCAACCAAAGACAATACAACCCTTATAGAAGTCATCTTAACAACCAGAGAAAAAATTTCACCAAAGTCAATACCTGGCTTTTGTGCAAATCCTTTTACCACTAATCTGGCCTTATATCGCATCTGTCCATCCTCACTTTCCTTCAACCTATAGGTCCATCTGTTCTTCAGTGTTCTCTTACCAGCTGGCAATTCAACCAAATCCCATGTTTGGTTCTCTCTTAAGGACTCCATCTCCTCAACCATGCCACGCTCCCACTTACTCCTGGACTCCACCTATAATGCTTCTTCAAAACTCTCTGGTTCTCCACCATCAGTTAGCAATAAATAATATAAGGAAGGAGAATATCTAATTGGAGGCTTACTTACCCTTTCAGACCTCCTGGTGGGTGTCTTGGACTTGTTTTCAACAATCTGTCCACCCAAATTTTTTGACAGTGACCGACCTCGGCCACCTGTAGACCTGTCACTCGCCGTCGTCGGTTCTGCCTGACAGACCTCGGTGCCTGGTATGCCGACGTCGGTCTCTGTATGACCGACATCGGTCTCTGTACTGCCGACGCCAGTTCCAACCCTGCCGACGTCGGTCTCTGTGTTTTCCTGCAAGTGATTATTTCTTTTTCCCGCGAGCTCATTTTGGACCATAACTTTGTCCAATTCACTATTGCTCTGCCTAGATTGATCCAGCTTCCTTATCTGATCACTGTACATCACTCTTTCATTGAAAACAACATCACGGCTCCTGATTACCTTGTTAGTTCCTAGATTCCAAAATCTGAAACCAAAATCATCTGAGCCAAAGCCTATAAACGTGCACCTCATAGACTTAGGATCAAGCTTCTTTCTATTTTCCTTATCTATATGCACAAAGGCTTCACTACCAAAAACTTTGAGATATGAGAGATCTACCTTTTTACCTGTCCATGCCTCTTCTGGAATTCCACCATCCAGAGCTGTAGAGGGTCCTCTGTTAATCAGGTACACTACGGTGTCAACTGCTTCTGCCCAAAACTCTAAGGGCAACCCTGCATGCAATCTCATACATCTTGCACGCTCCATGATAGTTCTGTTCATCCTTTCAGCAATACCATTCTGCTGAGGTGTCCTTGGAACCGTCCTTTGCCTACGAATTCCTTGTGTATAACAATACAATTTAAACTTAAGACTGCAGAACTCACTGCCATTATCAGATCTCAGGCACTTTAACTTTCTACCTGTTTCATTCTCAACCATAGCCTTCCAAAACTTAAAAGTCTCAAAAACATCAGATTTCTTTTTAATACAGTAGATCCATACCTTTCTTGTGGCGTCATCTATGAATGTAACATAGTACCGTGATCCGCCAATAGAGGCTACCTGAGCCGGTCCCCACACGTCTGTGTGAACAAGCTACAACTTCTACCTTTTCTTAGTAGACCCAGTCTTGAGAAAACTAACCCTTTTCTGTTTTCCAAATACACAATGCTCACAAAACTCTAGATCCATACTTTTCAAATCTGAAAGCATACCTTTAGACTTAAGTATTGACATCCCCTTCTCACTCATGTGGCCAAGCCTTGAGTGCCACAATTTACAATCCACACCTGAAGTAGATAAAACTGAAGGAGATTTGTTAGTAACACAATTACACAAATAGAGAGTACCTTCTCTCTTACCTCTGGCCATAACTAGTGCACCCTTGGTCACCTTCCAGGAATCTGCTGTGAGAGTTACTGTACAACCCTCATCACCTAGCTTACCTGCAGAAATCAAATTTCTCTTCAAACTAGGAACATGCATCACTTCTCTCAACACCCATGTGTTGCCATTCTACATCTTCAACTGCACTTTACCTTTGCCAGTAATCTTACAAGGCTCATCATCCCCTAAGTACACTATTCCAAAATCTCCATGGATATAGTCACTGAAATACTCTCTGTTAGGGGCAGCATGAAAAGATGCACCAGAATCTAATACCCAAGATTCTATGTTATTATGCAAAGAGAAAATTAAAGCATCCTATGCAATACCTGCAACCTTGGCTTCTTCCTTTCCTTCGTGCTGGTTGTCCTCCTTAGGCTTTGACCAACAATCTCTGCTTATGTGCCCCATCTTTCCACAGTTCCAACATTGTGGCTTCCTGCCATTCCTGGATTTGGATCTTCCTCTCACCTTAGACTTAGATCTTGATCTCCTCTTGCTCTTTTCTTTTTGCCTTCCCCTGCTCTCAAAATTTAAAGCGTTCCCAGATGTCTCTTCTGTGCTTTTCCTACGTATTTCCTCATTCAAGATAACACTAACCACATCCTCTACTTTCAAAATATTTGATGCAGATGCAGTATTAGAAACTGCCATTACTAAGCCATGCCAGCTTTTAGGCAAAGAACGTAATATCAAAAGAGCTTTTATTTCATCTTCAAATACAATATTGACAGAACTTAACTGATTAACAATTCCATTGAAATCATTCAGATGAGTAGAAACAGATCCACCTTCATTCATATGCAAATTAAATAATTGCTTCATAAGATATACCTTATTTGAAGCTGAGGGTTTTTCATACATATTTGCTAATGTGGTCATCAACTCTACCGTTGTTTTTGCCTGTGACAAATTAGATATCACAGTGGAGGCCAGACTCAGTCTTATAGACCCAAGAGCCTTTCTGTCAAGAACTTCCCATTCTTCATCCTCCATGTCCTTGGGCTTCTTTGCTATCCCACCTAACGGTAAGTAGAGATCCTTCTGATACAGATAGTCCTCTATCTGCATTCTCCAATGTTGGTAGTTCTTGCCATTAAACTTTTCCATTCTCAGCTTACTTTCTTCTGCCATTGCTTCTCCCACTCAAACAGAAATTCCTGCAGAAACCCTGTGAGCAACCTGTAATCTGTAACCTGTAACCTGTAACCAAGGCTCTGATACCACTTGTTGGGGGATCAAACCAACAATAGATTACACTTGTGAAAGCAATAAACGTGAAAATAAATCAGATAGATAAGTAACTGAAATGATAAATAGCACAGAACAAGATATACAAGAAAACACCCTGAAAACTTGTATTGAAACTCTTTACAATAGGAATACAATTTGAAGAAACTTCGTTCTTCCACACCTCTCTCAGATGCACACAAGATCTCTCACTAGATCTCTATTCCTCAAGAGCTCACTCTCAAGTACACTCAAATCCAACAACCTGGATTGATGCAACTCTGTACTGTCCTTCAAACATTCACAATGTTCTACTCTTACAGTTCTACACTCATTCTACAATTCTAAGCTAAGAAGATCTTCCTACATATAGAAATAGGAAACTTGAGCATGCTCTTACAACAAACAGTTAAGCCTCTTGAACAAGGGCTCTAAAAATAATATTGCTAATAATAGAGACGCAAGCTTGAGTCCATGACTCAAACTTATCATGCAAACACTCGCTGCTATCCACGGAAATAGATCTCTGGACACACAAGTAACCGACGTTGGTTCCTACCTGTTCGCCTATGACCGTCGCCGGCCGACCTTATTGCCGACGTCGGTGCCTCTGCAACTGCTACTAACCGACGTCGGTCGCTCTTGATCGACGCCGACGTCTGTGTAGGCCCGAACCTGTTTAAGTATGCTCCTTGGTGAAGCTTTTAGCTCCACACCCTAACACAAATCCTCATACTGATCTCGAAGTGTTGAGAATATGCTTGAACTTAAATGCTTATGCCATCCTGACCAAGCTATGATGGATTCAAATACCAACTAGACACCAACTTTGTAAACCATCGAATCAATGAAATTTTTTTGCTTTTATACCAAAGGCCTTTCAAAAATATACTTTACTTAGGAAAAACATAATTCATGATGAATTTACAACCTTAACCAATATCAATGCACTAACATCATGACCCCAAAGGTCTCTCAAATCAAACTATATGATAAACAAAGTCCCTTAGAATTATTTCAAAGGTCTTTGTTTATGCCACCAAATTATTTCATGAAACCTTAGAGTCTTAGCTTATTTACCAAATAGTTTTCTTATGATTGTAGATGAAATATAATATCCTTCATGCCCTCAAAACTGTAAATCTAAACATAGATTAGGGATTTATTTTTAGGAACTTGATATTGATGAAGATTTTAAAATTTAATGTATAAAACTTACTATGTATTCCCATATATCAGTGGTAAAGTCAACAAAAATATATTAGACTATACATAATTGAACCTAAAAAAATCAACAAATCAACTGAAACATATCAATTTTTAAGTGTCCATGATATTCAAAATAGTAAAAAAGAATAAGCCATGAATATGAATTTTGTCTTGAGAGCAAATCTCAAATGTATTAATTTTTAAATATAATAGTCATCCATATAACCATCATCTATTTTGAACCATTTATTATATCAACTATGAAAATCAAAGGATCATCATAAATCAACTAAAATGACTAAAAAATGAAAGTCCATTTATCAATTGAAACTGTCAAAATTGAACTGAATATGAATATCTAAAAAATTAATCACATGTTATAACCATATATGCATATTTTATTCATTAGTCCACCATACTTTTCAAAACCACTTAGAAACATAAATAAAATTCATCAATCAATCATCAATATTTCATAATCAAAGATGCATCCAAAAATACTATCAATTAATAGGGTCCTCGACATAGTTTTAGGTTTCATGACAGGTTCATCTCTAAGGAAGCAACTATTAGTTTTGAAAAAAAAATGAGGGGGTGTGAAAATTATGCATAACAGATGTCTTCCACAGCTACACTTCAACTAAAATCTTATGTATTTTTAGAATATTAAGCAAGGGAATTTTATGGTAAATGAATATTAGGAGAAATTCACCAAGCTTCTTCAGGTAGATGAGAAGTTAAGTATCAAGAAATTAATCATGGGATTGAAACCCTAAATTCACTATAAAGTAGATGTGCATGGTCCATTTATCATGGATCAAATGTTTGAGAAGGCAGTCAAGTAAGAATAGAAACTAAAATATCTTGCCCAAGTTAGAGATAAGTTTAAAAAGAAATTTGGAAGTTCTAAACCAACTTTTAAGAAGAAGAATTGGAAGCAGAGGAGTGAAGATTTTAAGAGTTAGTTCAAGAATCAGAACACTAAGCTAATTAGTGGTTCAGGGAACAAGAAACCTGGTAATGGTTTCAAGGGTGGTTTTGAGGGAAACCAATAGATTGAGAGAAAAACACTAGTTGGAGGTTTCTTCATTTGTGGAGGTGACCATTTTACTCGAGAATTTCCTCAGGACAAATTGAAGAACAAGGGTTCAGCTTCTTAATAAGGTACATTTCAATAACGGATTCATGTAGTTGTTGACAATCGATAGACTGAGTATCAAACTTTGCCCATAGAACTATAATGTATTTTATTTGATCATCCCATTTCTATTTTGATTGATATGGGAACTATAAAATGTTTCATTACTCCTAGAATGCTTAGCAAATTATCTAGAAAATATGGAGTTATGGTAAATGCATGGTCAATAAAATATGGGAATGAGTCAAATATCAAAGTTGACAATTGTCTATTTGAAGCAAAGATTGGGTTGCCTAAGTTTGCTATAGTAGTGGATCTTTATGCAGCACCATCGGGATCATATGATGTGATAGGAGTCAATTGACTTGTAAATCATAAATATAAGGTTGACTATTTTCTAAATAAGGTTGAGTGTTGAGATGATTTTAGAAATTAAACACAACTTTAGGGTGAGAGAAGGGAGTTGAAGCTAAGGTATATTTTTGCAATTCAACTCAAAAAAGCTCAAAGAAAGGGATGCCAGGGATTTATCATTAAGATAAATGAGATGGAATAATCTATAAAAGATTATCCTTTTCTAAGAAAATTTCATGACATGTTTCCAAAAAAACTACCAGGATTTCCACCTAAGATTGAGTTTGATTTCTAAATTGATCTCATACCTAGATCATAATTGCAGTCTAAAGCACCATACAAAATGATAACCACTGAATTGGCTGAATTGAAGGTGCAAATTAAGGAGTTGTTCTTGAAAGGGCTGATTCAACCAAGTGTCACATCCCAATTTCTCACTAATTTGATTTACCTAATTATCCTTGGATTATTATGTTAAAATTATTAATTACTTTTTAGTAAATCATATGTTATTATGGGATAGATTGTATGTTAATTGATTTCATGATTTCATTACTATGAGTTAACTGTATTATAAATTCTATACATAATGATTATGTTACATTTGGTATTACAATATTATTTTTATGATATATATATCATGATGTATTTGAATAACTAATTTCTTATCATGAGTTAGATATAAGATAATTTCATCCCTTAGAGCATGATGGAGGGAGAGCATCATCGGAGAGGGTGACATAAATGGAGATGGCGAAGGATGATAGAGGAATGGATAAAACCCACGTGCACACCACATTATATAATACTTATTATATGCATTGTATGTTTTATTAGTGGTATTACATTTTTTAAAAGTCATTTTCAATTAAATATTATATTCTACATGTTAGTGAGTGTTAGTTTAGTTTATTACTTATGTGGAATAAATCATGTGTGTGATTGCATTATGGATATTTTATGTATACTTAGTACATAATGTTGTTGTATGATTATATTACGTTAATGTACTCATGTTTGTTTATGATTACAGGAACATAAATCTATGCAAATAGTATCTAGTTACCATTGCATATAGACTAACTATAAGCCTTTGCATTATTTTAAAACATTAGCTTATTATCATTGATATTCATAATATCAATATACACCTTAAGATATTAAGATAACAAAAGACGTATAAAGTCTATATAATATAGTAATGACATATATATATATATATATATATATATATTTCTTGATACCATCTTTTGATTAGAGCTAAAATCATTTTTGGGGCACAATAGGAGGCCTAGTCTCCTAAAAAGGTAAAATCAGAGTTTTATTTCCAAAAATTTAAAAATTAAAGAGCCCTATCAACTTGGCTAAAAACCAAGGCTAAGAAAATAAAGAGAAACTAAACCTAAAGTTAAAAACTTGAAGTAAAATAGTATTAAAATTGACACCAATTAGTAATATCTCTAAACTAGGTAGGACCAACCAATAACTCAACCTTTTACTACAAGAACATGCTTACCCCTATTAGATAATAGGGATTCCATAATCCAATGAGTGCTACCATTAATGAAATTTATTTCATCTAATTATAATATTTTTGCTTCTATTTTCATACCTCTTTTCCCTTTATTACCGTAGTTAGGATTTTTCAATACACAAGGGTCTTGAGCGATCGACAGAGTCGCCCTACTAACCAACTCTTCACCTTCTTCCTACCAACCTTCCTATTCATCTTTAGAATAATCCTTCTACTAGTAACTTTCTAGTAAAGGAGAAGCTTTTACCTTTGTCTCTGAGAAATAATTATGTAAGTTCTCAACTTATTCCAAATTGGGTATGGAGGTTTACCCTACCTCCACATCAAGGAGATATTTTGCTTTTTGTTGTGCCTTACTTTCCTAAAAATTCTAACCTACCTAAACTAAATAAGGATGATTAAATGACATGGTTTTTATAGGGACCAACAAACTTTGAGCCAGATCTCTATTTGGATAACTAATCTTCCTAACGTATTTCTTCAGAATAGTTGCATGGGAGCCTTTCAAATCTCTCTCAAGGAAAGAATCAAATTTATGATCTGCTTGGTTACATTTGAAACATTTAAAGGGAAGACATTCAAAATTAATATATTGAGATCAAATTTTAAAGGAGGATGAAATATAGATAGAGTGAAGTAAAGGTTTAGATAGATCAATTATTACACACAACCTAACAAAATTTATATTAGCCTCAATGGATTTATCAATTTTGACAAAATCACCCAGTTTACTAACTAGTTGCCAAAAAAGACTAGGATCCTACATGACTAAAGGAATATTATAAAATCTTACACAAACCAGAGCTATAGATATAACTACTATTGCTGCATAAAAAAAAGGGGCATAAGAACACAAAATCACCCCTTGTGTTTCAATAAACCATGGCCTATTTGACCACACAAAATCTATGTCTTCTAAAAATTGAAACAAAAGCAGGAAGAAACCATTTGAAAAATTTGAAAGAGTAAGGGGTTTTAAAGAGGACAAAGTCCTTTTGACCATTATAATAACACTTCCCAAGAAGGAAATTTTCTAATACATATTCCAGTTAAAGAATTTTTCCCCTATCCAATCCAATCCCTGTGAGCTTTGAATCTAAAATTTCCATTATAGGAGGATTTTTAGAAAATATTAAAGGAATATCCCCAAGACAGGCCATTTTTTGAATTCTTTTTTGTGTTAGAGAAACTTCTTCTTTCCCATTCGATCCATCTACCACTTATTTTTCTTCAACCTCTATCTTTTCTAGATAATTTGACTTCTAGGTATTAGAGAAGGGTTTATATCAGGATGAGCCTTGAGAAATTTTTTTTAAAAAAAATATTACACATGAATAAAAAGGGTTATAAATATTCTTGCATCTAGAATATACTAGAGCCTTCGTGGAAACCCTAGCCAACACTTTTGAAGATTCATGCACCCACTAACTTGGAGAGACATATTGACTATTATGGGATTTATTTTAATCTGAATCTACCATCCCTAAAAGTTGATCCAACTAATTAAGAGAGTATTTCTCTGAAAAAGACTGAGAGGAAAAATAATTTCAAACTTGAACATTTTTCACTTTACTACGACCCCTACCTAGACCACTCCTATCCTTTGAAACTATCACTTCTAGTCCCACACCAACATCCCCTCATTTTGCTTGCATAAAACCTTTCTGACCACTGTTATTCCCAAACTCTTTCTCCCTTACTATGTCCTCCTCCACCTCAACCATTTTCCTACCACTGTAGGCCTACACTAGGTGAAAACCCCTTCCTCCACTATTGCCTTCCCTTTCCTAGACTTTTCTAGCTTCATCCACCCTCCTCCCATCATCACTATAGTCATTTCCATCCACACCTCTCCCCTAACGCATCTTTAGTTAAAATTACATTTTACATGAATGTATTCAAAAGTCTCTAATTATCCTTAACACAAATGATTATATTTTTATGATTATAATAGATAATTATTTGGTCTACCATTTTTGATATAAGAATATAATGGAATTTATGTTATTCATATTATTTTAATAAACATAAGGTTATTATCATTACTAAGTTTTGAAGGAGATTGAATTATCCTATGATCTAAACCTAGTATTTGATAGACATGCATAAACTACATTGTAAGTGTTGGTTATCATTTCACATAATGTTATAAATGGAATTTTTGATTGGTATACATGGGGGATTGTAATGTAAAAGGATCATGAAAGGATTTTAAATAAGATAATAATTAATGATTAATAAGGAAAGTAAGAGTAAGAGAGAAAGATTAGGGTTTTCTTCATTTTGTTAATGGAAGTTAATTGTGTTTTTTAGTCTCTATTAAAATGAATAAACTTAGATTATGCATGGTGACTAAAAGTTTTGGGAAGTTGCATGAAATCTTTATTTGGTAAGAGATAGATGAAGAAAATAAGGATAAGAGGGAGCTGAGGAGAAGAAAAGGTACACACACAAAGAGGAGAAGAAAAGAGTGCAGAGAAGTGAAGCAAATATTTTTAGGTTCTTTAAGTTTTGATTCATAAGCATTGTAAAAGTTGGTAATGTTATTATTTTCAATTACTTAAAGGAATTCTATGTATAATTATGGTTCCTAGGGTTTGAAAAAAGAATTGTATTTTTATATGGATACAGGTTTAGCCCTATGGATGGCTTGACCATCCACAGAGCTAATCCGTTATCCCCAAATCCTAAGATTTTGAATTAGATATATTTGTGTGTTAAAACTAAAGGGTTAAATGAAGTTATTTTGGTAATGAAATAATGCCCTAGTTTAGCAAAATTGTAACCTGGGTGGATATTTTGATATTCATACAAAGATTAAGATTTTTTAAATGTATATATACACATACTTAGTCAAGTGAGTAATTGTGATACTGGGTATGCAAATATAATATTGAAATACTATGTTAATCCTTGAAAAAAATATAGACTAAGTTAACTAAATGTATGGACAAGTTTTCTCTTTAAGTAAAATAGGTATACTATCATTTTGAGATGGCATGAAGATATATAGGTGGGCAATCAAATTGGGGTTATTATGAATATATGATGAATGTATACATTCATAATAAGTAGTGAATATATGTATAACTAGATTCTATGTATTTTTTAAAAATTAGAAACAAAAGCACTTTTACACACACACGCACTCACACGCACGCGCGCACACGCGCGCGCACACACACACACACACATGCACACACACACACACATGCACACACACACACACACACACACACACACACACACACACACACACACACACACACACACACACACACACACACACACACACACACACACACACACACACACACACATACATATTGGGGGTTTTTCTTCATTCAAAACCATAAAAATTTATGAATGGGTCTGAAAGGGATTTTTTATGTGTTACCAAATTGGATTGAAATCATTTTAGGTAAAATAAATAAATGTACCTTGTTAATATATTGATTATGTACTATATGTGACATTTGAAATAATGAATACACATATTTATGTGTCAACTATATCATATCTTTTAAGATAGAGTATATGCATATGATAAAATATGGATATTAATACATGATCTATGTACACATATTCAAATGAAATAAAGATTGTATATTCTATAAATTTGAGTGTGTGTGTATATATATAGACACACATTTATGACTACATGTTAAAAATTGAACATGACATACATACATACATATATACATATATCAATCACACAAAATTGTGAGTTTTGGTAGATATAGATTGAACCTTAACCATATGACTAAAACACTACAAGTTTATAAACAAACTATGCATGTTGTTTACAAAAATATGGGTATATAAAAAGTGTAAGTTATTATATCACAAAAGAAAGAATATATGGACTATATGGTTTTAGACATATAAATAGGGGAGACATATATATAGTATATTCATCTTCTAAAGATAGTGAACTTATGAAGTCAACTAGGTAAAATCTTAAATGGATAATAGCGAACTATTTTCATTATGAGGAAATGATTATAACTGAGTAAAGGATTGTTGTTTATGTTTAAGAGATGGATTTGATTCTAAAAAGATAGTAACTCAGGAAAAATATAAAAAATCCAATAGATAAACAAGGCAAAGTTTAGGTCTGATTGGACTACTATTTATTTTACTCTGTTAAATGTTATATAGTTAAAGGACTAAATTAATGAAAAATAAGGTAATTAATTTGAGTAATTGAATTATATTTATATATGATGAAATTTGAGAATCAAAACTATGTGTTATAAGAAATGAGGAGTCCCTATTTAGAACTTAAAAGGCTTTTAATTAAAAAAGATTAAATAGTTGTATGAATCACATAAGTTTTCTATGAAGAAAAATGGAAAATAATTTGTTATGATAGAAAAATAATTATGCATTAAAATATATATATATATATATATATATATATTATGGTGTATATATATGCATGATGAATAAATATATGAAATATACCTAAATGATAACTTAGGTTCTCATATACGCATATAGCTTATATTATACACTGTGATGCATGCCTATAGATATAGATTTTGACTACTAAATCCTGAAAGATAGGGAAATATAATTATAATAAAAATCCTCTTAAAAGTATATTAAGTTTCATAAATGAAATAATATGCATTTTTTTATGAGTCAATTGATCTTTTAATTATTTGTGATTGTTATTTGTAATTGAGTAAAGGGTGTTTTATAATATGACATTGTTGGATGTACTACTTTTGAATTTAATTACAAAAATTAGTTGATGCAGTTTAAGTATATGTTTGGTATTAAAAATGGTACTTGTTATGATTATTATTTATGTGGTAAATATTATGAAAAGGATTCATTCATACATTTGACAGACTAAATGTATGCATAAAGATTATTCCTGTATATAGCATGTTTTATTACCTGCTAGTAGAAATAATCTATATGAATCTTTTGGTTAAATATTGTTAACCAAATCTCACATTGCTAGTACTAACTAAGCAGTGATATAGAATTCACTAGCTTACTTAGCATCACCAATGCTAGATGAAGGTAATCTAATCAATGGGAGTATATGAATTTGATTAATATTGGAGATCAATAACTATTGAAAAATTTGGCCAAATTAATGTTTAGTTAGACATTATCATTTCATATGTATGATTTACATGTTTGTGAGATATCATATTAGAATGTATTTTCTTAATGGTACACATCATGTATTTGAATCTTATAACACATGGGTACTAACATATATCTATGGATTCTCTCACCGTCACTATCTAACTATCTACGAAGGGAGGGCCATTCTCTATTTGGGGGATTTTGTAGGGGATTGATGGTCCATGATTGGTGTCGAAAAGTTCTTAGATAATGCTTTACCTCCCCACAATAATACTGATAGGAGACTACACTTGATATTATTAGAATTATAGGAATTAGATTGACTCAATCTCCATGGAACATTATATCTATTATTGTATTTATGTTGAGGCATAATGCCCATTAAAATTGTAGTTGATTAATTTATATACATTGATAGCAGTGGCTGTATTATTGTACTAGCCATGACTAGATTTTATTATAAATACTTTCCTTATGCAGTTATGTTGTGTTACATAAGATGCTAGTGATTAGTAACTGTTATTACCATATTTTTATTTATTTTAAGGTCACTAATTAGATTATCATGGTGTAATATAATGAAATAATAAGTGTTATGTAAATATTTTTAAAAAACTACTATATTATTCTAGTAAATCCCGATGGGGATTTTACATTATGGTATCAAAGCTATGGCTCATACTCTAGGACTTAATGAGTCCACTAACATTTTTGTATTTTTATGTTATCATAAATAATAATGGTGTAAGAAAGAGAATTTAGAGAGGGTACTTCAAATGTCAATGACAATAATGCTCTATTTGATCCTAACTAATTTGCCACTAAACAAGTAATAAAGGTAGATTAGATTCTTGCATCCATGAATGAGACTAGGGGGATAATTATAGCCTTGGAATAGGAAATTCATGGATATGAGGAGGAAGTACATTAAGATGATCCTAAAGAGAATCCTGCCAAGCAATAAATTCCTTAAGAGCAAAGACACGAGGATGTGCCTCAAGATGTGAGAGCATGTGTAGCTGTAAAATTGGCTAGAGATATGAAAAAAATGAATCCACCTAAGTTTGACAAAACCATTATGGGAGATAGAGTTGAAGTTTAGTTGACTAAAATGAAGAAGTATTTTAAGATTCAAAACTACTTTGAAGTCACCAAATCCATTTGGGAAGCATATTATTTGACTGGTAAAGCAGTTATTTGGTGGGTCAATACAAAGTTAGAAATGAATCTAAATTTGACAGCCACTACTTGGAAGCAATTTGTGACATTATTCTAATCATGGTGGCTTCCATAATTATATTTTGACCAAAATATTATAGATTTTTAAAATCTAAATCAAGGAGACTTGTCAGTGAATGAGTACTAGGAATAGTTCTCCAAGATTCTAAAATATGTACCTCAATATCAGATAGATGAGAGGTTTAAAATTAGGAAGTTCATCATAGGATTAAAACCCTAGATTGGTGGAGAGGTGAATGTTCATGGACTATCTAATATGGACCAAGTCTTTGAGAAGGTAGTCAAATAGGAGTAAAAGTTAAAATCTCTTGCTCAGGTCAGGGATAAGTTTAAAAAAATGTTTGAAAGTTCTAAGCCAAATTTCAAAAATAAGAATTAGAAGTAGAGGAGTGGGGAATCCAAAAATCATGTCACGGGTTAGAATACTAGATTTGATAGTGGTTCAAGTAAGAAGAAATTGGGAAATGGTTTCAAAGGTGGTTTTAGGGGAAACTAATAATCTGACAAGAAGGGACCACCTAGAAGTTGTTTCATTTATAGAGGTGACCATTTTTTGCATGAGTGTACCTAGGATAAGCTGAGGAACAAAGGTTTTTCTCCTTATCAAATAAATTTTAAGTAATGTATTCATGTGGTAGTTGATAATTAGTAAGCCAAATTTCAAGCTTTACCCATATAACTATTAGGTATTTTTTTAAACATCTAATTTCCATTTTGAAAGATACAGGGGATACATAATGTTTTATAGCTCCTAGAATTTTAAATAATTTAATCTAAAAAAGTTGGATTAATGACAAATGCAAGGTTGGTAAAATATGGAAATGATTCTAAAGTTAGAGTGGACAAGTGTTAAGTTAAAGTAGAGATTAGGTTGCCTAAATTCACAATAGTTTTAGATATCTATATAACACCATTAAGGTCATACGATGTGATCCTAGGGGTCAACTAGATTATGAAGAATAAGGCCAAGCTTGACTACTATTTGAAGAAGGTTGAGTGTCTAGATGATTCTAGAAACTAGACACTTGTTTATGGTGAGAAAATGGACTTAAGACTTAGGTAGATTTTTGTAATGTAACTCAAAAAGGCCCAAAGTAAAGGATGTCAAGAATTTATCATCAAGATAAATGAAATAGAGGAAACTAAGGAACCACCAATTTAAGATTATCCTTTCCTTAGGAATTATCATGATGTGTTTCTAGAGGAATTGCCAAGATTGCCTCCTAAACAAGAGTTTGATTTCTCTATTGATATCAAACTAGGATTGGAACCTCAATGTAAGGCACTGTATAGAATGACAACCATCAAATCAATTAAATTAAAGGCACAAATCTATGATCTATTTTCCAAAGGATTGATCATACCAAGTGAGTCACCATAGAGTGCATCATTTATCTTCATCAAGAAGAAGGATATTAATCTTTGACTTTGCATTGATTATAGAATGTTGAATAAAGTGACTATCAAAAATAAGTATTTGCTACCTTGAATAGATGATCTTTTCGATCATATGAAAGGATAAATTATCTTTTCTAAGATTGATCTTAGAGATAGATGTCATCAATTGAGAATAAAAGACGAGGATATACCCAAGAAAACATTTAAAACTTGATATAGGCATCACGATTTTATATTGTTACCATTTGGGTTGATGAATGCACCTACAACATTCATGAATCTCATGAACAATGTGTTCAGAGATTATCTAGATCATTTATTTTGGTCTTTTTAGATGACATTATTATATATTATAAGGATGAATAAGAACATATTCAACATCTAAAACTAGTTTTGCAATTTTTACAGAAGCATAAGTTGTATGAAAAATTGTCCAAATGTGTATTTTTCTAAAAAAAAGTGCAATACTAGGACATATTATCTCAGTGGATGGCATTTTAGTTGATCTAGATAAGATAAGGGCCATTATGGAGTGGTCAATACCAAGGAATGTCCATTAGTAATGAGTTTAATGGGATTAATTTTTTATTATAGGAAATTCATTTTGAATTTTTCCAAGATAGCTTATCTGATTACCTCTCTGTAGTGTAAGAATCAAAGTTTTATCTAGTTAAATAAGTGTAAAGTAACTTTTTCAAAAATTAAAAAGAAGGCTTACTTTAGCACTAGTGTTAAGAGTTATTGATTACAATGGTCAATTTTTAGTAATTATAAATGCATCTAAGGATGGAATAGGAAGAATCCTAATTCATGATGATGTAGTAGTAATCTATGAGTCAAGAAAGCTGATGTCTTATGAGGTGAAATATGCCCCTCATGACCTTAAACTTGAAACAATTGTTCATACTTTGAAAGTATAGATACCTTATTTATTTGGAAAACCATTTGATCTCAAGACTGATAACTTGGGACTCAAATACATATTCACCTAACTGAATCTAAATACTCATTATAAATGACTTTGATATCAATTACATCAAAGGAAAGGAAAATAGAGTAGTTAAAGCCTTAAGTCATAGACAATACATAATAGTTGTGGCTATTATTAGGAATATTTTTATTGATCGAGTGATCAAATTATCACTAGGAGATGAATTCTATGATCAAGTTAGGAAAACATTGTTTGAGAATTCTTTGAATCCTAGGTATAAAGGATACATATTAGAGAATGATGGTCTTCTACAATACATTAGAAGGATGCATGTTGTAGATTGAGATGATCTAAAGAGTAAGGTGATAAAATAACTACACAATGACCCATACTTAGGACATCCATGAGTAACCAAGCTCATGGCAGAGCTTAGACTACTTTATTTTTGGAAAGGAATCAATAAAGATGCAACACAATTCATGCCATGTTGTCTAGAATGTTAGTGAGTGAAAACTAAACAATGCATCTAGATAAATTGTTATATCTAGATGACATACTGGAATGGAAATGGTAGGTGAACAGTATGGACTTTGTCCAAGGGTTAGCATTGTCATAAAACATGCATGACATGATCTTGGTTGTAAGTGATAAACTAACCAAGGTGGCATATTTAATACCAAATAATTTGATAGATGATGTACCTACTCTTATGAAGAGATTTGTAAATAAAGTGTATCAATTGCATGGATTTATAGAGAATATCATTTCAAATCATGATTTGAGGATGAATTTTAGGTTTTGGTTAACTCTAATTTTAGTTTTGGGTATGCAACTAAACTTGAGTGCATATCACCCACAAATTGAAGGTCAAATTGAGTGAGTTAATCAAGTGTTAGAGGATCTTTGTATGTATTACATAGATAAAATTTAAAAGTGAGAGGAATACCTTTCATTGGTTAAATTTGTATATAATAACTCATATCAATCTACTTTAAAGATGTCATCATTTAAAGCACTATATGGAAGAAGGTGTAGGACACCAATTAGTTAGGATAGGTTGGAAGATAGTGTAGTATTTGAACTTGAGATTCTATTAGAAATGGAACATTAAGTCAGAACCATTAGGAAGATATTAGCCAAGGCTAATGATAGGTAAAATAACTATGCTAATCTAAAGAGAACAACTAGGTAGTTTTTAGTAGGTGATAGAGTATTCTTGCAGGTTAATCTACAAAAGAGCTTGATTAAATTTAGGAGTCCAATAAATATTTCACTGATATATGTGGGACCCTTTGAGGTTTTAAAAGTGGTTAATCCTGTAATGTATAGGCTTGTATTTCCACTAGCCCTAGCTCTATTGCATAATGCCTTCTATGCGTCTTATCTTAAAAAGTATATAGCTGATCCTTCACATGTGTTGGATTGGAATGCTTTGTAGGTTCTAGATCCTAGAGTGGTCATGGTAGAACCAATCAGAGTAATTGACACTTGTAAGCTTTATTTTCATAATAGAGAAGTGTCATAGTGTAAGGTCTTATGGGACCAATACTCTGAGGATAGTTCTACTTGGGAGAACTATGATGAGTTCTATAGGCTATTTCCACATTTATTTGCTTGATTTTATGCTTTATACTATGATATTTTTCTACTAAATATTATTTATTATTCATAACTATTGTTTAAATAAGTGTCATTGGGATGATGACTAGCTTTAAGGGGTAAGGATGTCACACCCCAATTTTTCACTAAGATGATTTACCTAATTATCCATGGATTATTATATTAAAATGATTAATTAATTTTTAGTAGATCATATGCTATTATGGGACAAATTATATTTTACTTGATTTCATGATTTCATAACTATGAGTTAGCTATATTATGAAATCCGTACATAATGATTATGTTACATTTGGTATTACAACATTATTTTTATGATATATATATATATATATCATGATGTATTTAACTAAGTACCTTCTTATCATTAGTTGGATGTAGGAGAATTTCATCCCTTAGAGCATGATGAAGAGAGAGAATCATTAAAGAGGGTGACATAGATGGATATGGTGAAGGATGATAGAGGAACAACTAAAACCCATGCACACATAACATTAGATAATACTTGTCATTTGCATTGTGTGGTTTATTAGTGGTAGTACATTTTTTAAAACTAATTAGCAATTATATATTAGATTATGCATGTTAGTGAGTGTTAGTTTAGTTTATTATTTATGTGGAATAAATCATGTGTGTGATTGCGTTGTGGATATTTTATGTATAATTAGCACATAATGTTTCAGTATGATTAGATTACGTTATTGTACTCATGTTTATTTATGATTATGAGAATGTAAAGTTGTGCAAATAATATTTAGTTACTATTATATATAGACTAAATCTAAGTCTTTTCAATGTTTTAAAACATTAACTTATTATCATTGATATTCATAATATCAATATACACCTTAAGACATTAAGATAATGAAAGACATAGATAGTCTATATAATCTAGTAACAACACAAATGATTATATTATTATGATTGGAATACATAATTGTCGGGTCTACCATTTTTGATATAATAATATAATGGAATTTGTGTTAGTCATATTATTCTAAGAGACATAAGGTTATTATCATTACTAAGTATTGAAGGAGATTGAATTATCCTAAACATTATCCTATGATCTACATCTAGTCTTTGATGGACATGCATAGGCTACTTTGTAAGTGTTGGTTATCATTTCAAATAATGTTAAAAATGGAATTTTTAATTGGTATACATGGGGGATTGTAACTTAAAAAGATCATGCAAGGATTTTAAACTAGATAATGATTAATGATTAATAAGGAAATTTTGAGTAAGAGAAATATTAGGGGTTTTCTTAGTTTTGTTAATGGAAGTTAATTGTGTTTTTTAGTCTCTGTTAAAATTAATAAACTCAGATTATGCATGGTGACTACATGTTTTTAGAATTTACATGCAATATTGAGTTGGTAAGAGATAGATGAATAAAATAAGGATAAGAGGGAGTCAAGGAGAATAAAAGGTACACACACAAAGAGGAGAAGAAAAGAGTGCAGAGCAGGGAAGCAAAGGTTTTCAATTTCTTTGAGTTTCGATTCAAAAGCATTGTGAAGGTTGGTAATTTTATTATTTTCAATTGCTTAAAGGAATTATATGTATATTTATGGTTCTTAGTGTTTGAAAAAGAACTGTATTTTTATAAGGATACAAGCTTAGCCCTATGGATGGCTCAACCATCTACAAAGCAAATCCATTATCCCCAAATCTAATATTTTGAATTAGATATGATTGTGTGTTAAAAATAAAGGGTTAAATGAAGTTATTTTGGTAATGACATAATACCCTAGTTTAGGAAAATTATAACCTGGGTGGATAGTTTGATATTTAGACAAATATTGAGATTTTTTAAACGTATATATACACATACTCAATCAAGTGATTAATCATGATACTGAGTATGTAAAT
>JARHVA010004837.1:47500-125000 GCA_037957365.1 Torreya grandis
TAGAGATGTAATGGATTTTATGTCTCATTATTTGGAATGTCAGCATGTGAAAGCTAAACATGTGCATCCATATAGATTACTATATCCACATGACATACTAGAATGGAAGTGGTAGGTGATCAATATACAATTTCCAAGGTTTGTTGTTATCATGGAATAGACATGACATGATCTTAGTAGTAGTTAATAAACTAACCAAGGTAGCCCACTTTATATGGGGTAACTTGACTCATGATACACTTGTACTTGTGAAGAGGTTTCTAAAATAGGTGCATCAATTGCATCATTTTCCAAAGAAGATAATTTTGGATCAAGATCCAAGGATGACTTCTAAGTTTTGGTTTACTCTAAATTCAACTCTAGGTACTCAGTTTAACTTTAGCATTGCTTATCACCCATAAACTGATGGATAGATAGAGTGAGTTAACCCAAATTTAGAATATATCCTTCATATGTACTACATGGATAAAAAATACAAGTGGGAAGAGTACCTTTCATTAGTTGAGTTTTCTTACATCAACTCATACCAGTCAATGTTGAAGATGGCTTAGTTTGAAGCAATGTATGGAAGGAGGTATATAACACCAATTAGTTGGGACAAGTTAGAAAATAGGGTAGTATTTGGACCTAAGATACTTTTATAAATAGAATAGCAAGTTAGGACAATTAGGTAGAGGTTGGTTGAGGCCAATGATAGACAAAAAACTTATACTTATCTAAACAAAATATCTAGGTAGTTTTCTATTGGTGATAAAGTGTTTTTTAGGGTTAAGCCTAAAAAAAACTTGATTAAATTTAGAAAGTTAGCAAAACTTTCACTGAGATATATGGGACCCTTTGAGGTTTTGGAATTGGTCAATCCTATAGCTATAGGCTTGAATTAACACTAGCTCTAACTCTTTTTCATAATGTCTTCCATGTATCTTATCTTAAGAAGTATGTTACTGATACTTCACATGTGTTGGGTTGGAATGTTTTGTAGGTTTTGGCCCCTGAGATGGTCATGGTAGAATTGATCAGAGTAATTGACACTCATAAACTCCATTTTCATAATAGATAAGTGTCATAATGCAAGGTCATATGGGACCAATATTTTAAATATAATGACACTTGGGAGGACTATGATGAGTTTTACAGGCTATTTCCACATTTGCCTGCTTGATTTATTGTTATATATTATATTATTTTCTATTGAATATTTTTTTATATTCATAACTTGTGTTTGAATAAATGTCATCGAGACGATGACCAAGTTTAAGGGGGAAGGATGTCATATCTCGATTTATCTCTAAGATGAATAACCCATTTGATTCATGGATTATTATTATTGATTAGTTGATTAACTAATATTTAATTAAGCTTAATAACATATGTTGATTATGGGATAATTTGTGTTGCTTAGTTTACATGATTAGTTTGATATGAGTTAGCAGTACTTTTACATTTTGTACATTGTGATCATGTTTGTTAATTATACAAAATAATTTTATGGATATAATGATGTTTAGATATAACTACCTTCATTGTTGTGAGGTGGATGTAGGACAGGTTCTTCCCTCAAATTGTGACACAAGGATAACATTATTAGAGAGGGTGGTTTAGATGGAGACATTGGGGGATGACAAAGAAAAAATCTATAAATCCTTGCACACACCACATTTGTATTTCATGATTGTGTTGTTTGATAGATAGTTGTAGTATGTTTTATTTTACATTTGAATGACTACTGTGATATTTTATGTTTCACTAATCTAGTTGCTATTAATGATCATGTTGATGTGTTGAGTGATTTAATTAATTTAGTGATCGTATGTAGCTTATCTTGTTTAATGTAATTTTTTGGTTGAATGAGTGAAATTGTATATGTTGTACTTAGCTTACTTCTTTATTTGGAATGACTATGTAGTATAACATTTTGATGTTATGTAGGCATTAAAAAGTATAGATGAATTCCATTTTAATTCATCTATAAGATTTAGGTAATATTTATTAAAGATTATTATTATGATGTTATATAGGTTTAATTTAAATGTCAAAAGATAAATAACATTGTTTTCAAAGTCATTGTATTCAATCAAATGTTTGATTAAAGAATGTATATTCATAATAAATTAGATATTAGTTATTATCAAATGATTTTGGAAATCATTGTAATTACAAAGTGTTTATTTTGTGGATGGCATTGTAGCATTAAACTATAATCATTGAATAAATATAGTATTACCATACTATGTAGTTAATACACTAGTTGAGTGGTTGATTTGCATGGGAAGCTAATATTGACTAAGTTGATAGTCATTTCATGGTAGCATGAAGGTTTTGTGACTCGTTGTTTATTTTTTTATTTGGATGGGTTGTAAAGTCAATAACATACAAATATAATATGGATTTTATAATGATTATTTAGGGATTTTTGTAGAAGCCTCAATATTATTAGGGTTTCTAATCATCTGTTGACTTTGGTTAAGCATCATTTTAGAGAAAATCATGGAGTTGGTTGTGTTTGCATGGTAAAAAACTGTAGAGTTGGTTGAGCTATTTGGGAACATATATTTTTGAGCAAGTTCAATCTATTGTTAATGGGGGGAGAAGTGAAAGGAAAATAGGTAGATGGAAATGAATAAACCACTAGTTGAGTGGTTGACTTTGCATGGGAGGATAATATCGACCAAGTTGATAGTCATTACATGGTAGCATGAAGTTTTTGTGACTCGTGGTTAATTTTTTTGTTAGGATGGGTTGTAAAGTCAATAACATGAAAATATAACATGGATTTTTATATAATCCTTGAGATGATTAGGGTTTCTAATCATCCATTGACTTTGGTTAAGCATCATTTTGGAGAAAATCATGGAGTTGGTTGTGTTTGCATGGTGGCATACTATGGAGTTGGTTGATCTATCTGGGCATGCATATTTTTGAGTGAGTTTAATATTTTGTTAATGGGGGAGAAGTGGAATATGATTAGGTGGATGTAAAAGAATAAAAAGAAGAGAATGGGGGATATGAACGAGATGTCTCATGACATATAAAGAGTAAGAAATAAAAGGAGAATAAGTTGTGAACAAGTGCAAGAAAAAGGTAATTGTTTGGATTTATTTGGAATTCATACATTTACCAGGTAGGTTTTGTAGTTAAGTTGCTATTTGAAATAATGAATGGGTTTTTGAACTTATTTGGTTACTGGGTTTCTTTGTTTGAATCTTAGAATAATTGGGTTGTGTGTAGATCTGTATGGAAGGCTAGGCCTCCACATAACCCCACATTCAACCTAGGGTAACATGAAGGTTTTGGTAAAATCCATAGAATTTCTATGACTATTTTAAGCTTCTATGAATTAATTATGTCCTAAACTCCTCTCTCTGAGCTCAAAAACTTTGTTCAAATAAAGGGAAAGCTATTCTTGATGGGTATATACGTTGTGGCTTAAACTATTTGGTTTGAATTAGTTTTTTATATATTCATTCCTGGTATTTATAATATGGATTGAAACTTGAACAGTATGTGGGTTTGACTATGTATACATCTATTTGGATTTAGGGTTTGATGAATGAATTCTTATACAAAATTAATTGTGTTGATATATAAAATATATATGTTGGTATATTTATATGTATACACTCAATATAAAAAAATAATACACACACACACACACACACACACACACACACACACACACACACACACACACACACACACACACACACACACACACACACACACACACACACACATTTGATATATTTATTTTGGTACTTTGGAAGTATAACATTTTTGCAGGAAACTGTTTGGTTTTATTAAGTCCATCTGTAGGATGCCTATAATGAAGAACTGGACATGTGGGTTTGAATTAAATTAAGTTGATTAAAATACAAATGAATTCATACATTTTATAATATGATCTTTGTATAAGTTAATAACTCATAATAGAGCCCATAAATTATATACTTACTCCTACTTGGGTTTAGAAATTAAATGGTTAAAATATTATACCTAGGTATGGGTAGGTGAGAGAATGAACTATTGTTTGAAATTGACTCTATTTTTATAGGAATATGAACTTGGTGTAAATATTTTATGACTAAGATAATATGTCATTATATTCCTTTTATGTGGATTATGCATTCGATTATATGTGACTGTGTATACTGCTACATACTTGGATTCGTTTGTATTTGTGTAATAAGTTTTGCTCAGTCAATATAAAAATGGGTCTATGGTGTTATTCATAAAATTGTACAAGGAAGTTTGTATTGTAAATTTATTTATTTTTATAGAAAAATTTCCCAAATTGAGTCTAGCTGATTAATTATATATATTTGATAATATGTTTTTAGTTTGAGTATCAATTAATTTGATGGAATTGTGGAAATTGATTCAAAGGTTTTGGTATGAACTACTAGTTGTGTATAGAATTATGTATGTGTCATTTATAAGTGTATTTGTATTTATCTAGTTTAATAAAATGGCTATGGGGCATTTTTGTTAGCTAAATTTATATACATGGAGTATACAAAATACTCTTAGATAACAAACAATAGATGTATTATTTGAGTATGTTGTATACAAGATATTTGTACTGTACTAGAATGGTATTTGAGGATATATATATATATATATATATATATATATATATATATATATATATATATATATACAACTGTGGACTATGTAATAAATTTGAATTGATTTACCATTTACGTATATATGTATATATATAAATAGTAGTATAGTGCTTTAAAACATTATTACCTTATAAGGTGTAAAAGGATGCTTTTTATATATTTTAATTTTTGTATAAAATAATTAAGATAAAGTATTTAATAATTAAATATAAATAATTTATGATGTGTTGGAATGGCTTTTTTTATATGTGGAATATGAATAATTTATTAGGCCTATGACATAATGTTGTTTCATGGAGAAATAACATTATAAGTTACTTGTGGTTAAGTAACTAGCAGTCTCGATAATCATTACCCAGATGGTATTTTATATTGAGGACATTTTTTGGATTCTATCTATTATTTGTAATAAACTAGATGATTTTGGATTCATTGTATATTAATTTGATAGACTAAATGAATGTATTAGATATTTATGAACTTAGCATGATTGCTATTATTATCTAAAGTGAAATATAAGAATGAATATATTTGTTTTAATATTATTATATATATTTTTGATCAAATCTCACATTTATGACCCTAATTAAGCATTGGATGGATTCCATTGGCTTAATTAGTGCCATTAATTCAAGATGAGGTGTAATCCGATCGAGTGGTGTGTATGAATTTGATTGATCCTAAAGATTATTTATTATTGAAAAATTTGGCCAAAGTAATGTTTGATAAACATTGTCATTTCATATGTTGATATAGTTTTCATATTTGTGTGATATCATATTAAAATAGATTTCTTTATGGTGTACATTATGTATTAGATATCTTCAACACATGGGTTCTAGTTTGTTACTCTATATTCTCATACTATCATTATCTACCCATCCATGAAGGGATGACCATCCCATTGTTTGGGAGAGAGTGTGATGGATGTTAGGTTGTGGAGCTAAAAGCTTCACTGATGTAGACATGGGAGGAGGTTGCTAAGTGTCACAGTCACCGACAACAGTCAGGCCAACTGACGTCGGTCAAGGGTAGATGAAAGGAAACTGGCATCGGTAGGAATCAGCCGACGTCGGTCACCTCCAGACAGACAGGGACCGACCTTGGTCGCTTGTGTGGTTCGGAACTGTGAGTGTTACATATAGTTTGTTAACGAACTAGTTGTTTGCATGATAAAGGCTAATTTTAGTCTTGGAGCTACATATCTAATTATTGTAATTAAGAAAGTCTAATTATTGTATGCATGAGATCTATATAATAGACTCATGGGCTGTATTGCAAAGTGTGCTAGATAGCCATTATGCTTGTAGAGAGAGCAAGAGTAGCTCCTCCTAGTTCCAAAGGGGTGCCAAGTGTGTATGATCAGGGAGAGTTGTAGGTTGTGCAAGTTCTGGTAGAAGATTCACTAGGGTACTAGTTGAAGAATCATAAGGACTTGGTGAGGCAAGGACAAGGGTTCTTTAGGGTGTAGAGATATCTACATGGTAAGTAAGGTCTAGTGATTTGCAAGTTGATGCAAGAGCAGGGAGATCTACTTGGTGTACTGGCAGCATTTTTACTGACTGGTGGAGGTGAACAACAACTCTATGTTTGAGTTGATTGTTGTGACCATAATTGAGAGAGAGAACTGTTGAAGGAGAATTACTGGTGAACCCTAGAAGTGTGGGAGCTCTAGAGGTGTGGGAAGAAGAAGTGTGGCATCTTCTTTATTATATTTTCTTCTGGAAGAGTATTAATACAATTGGGTATTGTCTCTCATATTCTGTGTTGTTTCATATTTCTAGTTACTTATTCATTCTAATTAAATTCTGTGTTTAGTTGCTAATACAAAGGTATTCAAGTGTACCCTTAGTGGTCAGTAGGATCTTGACAGTTAATATCAGAGCCAGGTTGACCAGGTTGGTACCAATCTTGATAAGTGGTATCCGAGCATGGTTAAGTACACTAACAGGTGGTCAGAGCGTGTTAAGTGTTTTGTTGATTACAGGTCACTCTTAGGGGTTTCAAATTGAGTGGGAGTATAGCAATGGTAGAATAAAGTAAGCTACGAATGGAGAAACTGAATAGAATGAATGGTCTGATTGATGGAAAGAAAGAGTAGGTAAAGAAAGATTGCTAGTTGGTAGAAGATCAGTATGAAGGAAATGAAGACACAGATGTTGCAGGTGTTGTTGCACAGGATGCTCTGGATAAAGTAGAATCTTGGTCTATAGATTCTGTTGCCTCTTTCCATGCAGCCTAAAATAGAGCATCTTTTCATGAATATGTCTAGGGAGACTTTGGAGAGATTTATTTAGGGGTTTATGAGCCTTGTCAGATTGTTGGCAAAGGGGAAGTGAAGCTAAAATTGTAGACAAGGAACACACAGGTGTTGAAGGAGGTCATGTAGGTCCTAGTCTTGGAGATGAGTCTAATTTCTTCAGGAAAGTTGGGTGATGAGAGATGCATAGTAAGTCTCACAGCAGATGCACTTGAATTAGATGGTGGTAAGAAAGTAGGTATTCTTTATTTATCTACTTATATTACTTATTCACCTTCTGTTGCAGAGATGTGGCTTTGTAGGCTTGGTCACATGTGTAAGAAAGGGATGCATGTTCTGAAGTGGAAGACAGATGTCTTTGATAAACTTAAGAATTGGAAAGCCTTCGTGTTCATGGAGGAGATGATAGATAGAGATCAGTGGAGAAGTCTAGATTATTTTGAGCAGGGCTGTGTTGATTTGGACAGGGTTTTGATCCAAAGGAGCTCATAGGTAAAAAGATTATCACTCACAGGAGAACACAGGTATCGATGTTGGTCAGGAGAAATTGACATCGAGTAGATAGGTATCGACGTCGATCATATGTAGACCAACAAAGTCAGTGGTTTCAGGCAGGTGGTGATCGACGTCAGTCAAGGGGAACTGACATCGGTAGTCAGGGTCAATCACAGGGAACTGACGTCAGTCGATTGCAGACTGGGAGATGGCCGAGATCAGTCACTAGAACGGATGTTGGGCAAACAACAAGCTGTCAAGGAGTCTCAAATGCCCATGTGGAGGACTGAAATGGTAAGTGAGCCTCATATTTGTTGTTCACCTTCTTTATACTACTTGTTGCTCACTGATGGTCAAGAACCAGGAAGACGTAAAGAGGCAATGCAGGTAGAATCTAGGAAACAGTGGGAACAAGGCATGAATTCTTTAGAAGATAACCAAGCGCGAGTTTTGGTAGATTTGCCAGTTGGGATAAAAGCACTAATAGATGAATGGATTCCTAGGTTAGAGAAGAGAGTGGATGGACACATGAGACAGAAGGCCAGAGTATATGGTCTTGAGCAGGTTACAGGATAGTGGTACAGGTTTGACAAGTGTATGATAAAGCATGGCTTTGGTCAAGGTTAATGTAACCATTATTATTTCTTTACCAGGTTGGATAATGGTCCCAATATTATCCTATTACTGTACGTGGTGTGGTTGCTTGTTGTAGGATTACACATGCAGGGAGTTTCTTGAGCTAAAGGTAAAGTTAGTTCAGAGATATGTCATGAAGAATTTGGGAGCAGCAAAATTCTTTGGCATAAGAGACATGGAAGATCATAGGTTGATTTTTTCTCCAGTGGGAGCTGATGTGAAGAAGGTGTTGGTGGGGTTCAATTTGTAGGATGCAAAATCAGTAAGCACACCAAGGGCTGGACAGCTTAGAACAGTGTTTGAAATCACATGAGGTCTAGTGTAGACCTAAGTTTTCCCAAGTAGTGGGAGTTGTCAGAGAGTTTGGAGCCAATTCAGGGAAGGTGGATTCTCAAGTATCTGAGAGGGACTAGTAATAGGTTAACATGTTATGCAGGGTCAAGGTCTTCACTACATGGAGTTGTAGGTTCAGATGTGGTAGGTTACTTGGATGACAGGTGTTACACCACAAGATGTTTGGTGGTTGGTCTTCAGGGTTGAGCTTGAAGAGGGATATAAGCCAAGAAACAAATTAGATGGTGTATAGATACAGGTACAGTGCAGTTGTTTATCTCTAAGTGGGAGATTGTTAGGTTGTAGAGCTAAAAGCTTCACTGATGCAGACATGGAAGGAGGTTGCTGAGTGTCACATTCACTAGCATCGATCAGGCCAATCGACGTCAGTCAGGGGTAGATGGAAGGAAACTGGCATCGATAGGAATCAACCAACATCGATCACCTGTGTAGTTTGGAACTATGAGTGTTACAGACAGTTTGTTAACAAACTAGTTTTTTGCATGATAAAGGCTAATTTTAGTCTTGGAGCTGTGGATCTAATTATTGTAATTAAGAAAATCTAATTATTGTATGCATGAGATATATATAATAGACTCATGGGATATATTGTAAAGTGTGCTAGATAGCCATTGTGCTTGTAGAGAGAGCAAGAGTAGCTCCTCCTAGTTCTAAAGGGGTGTCGAGTGTGTATGATCAGGGAGAGTTACAGGTTGTGCAAGTTCTGGTAGAAGATCCACGGGGGTACTAGTTGAAGAATCATAAGGAATTGGTGAGGCAAGGACAAGGGTTCTTTAGGGTGTAAAGATATCTACATGGTAAGTAAGGTCTGGTGATTTGCAGGTTGATGCAAGAGCAGGGAGATCTACTTGGAGTACGGTTGTGTACTTGGTGTACTGGCAGCATTGTTACTGACTGGTGGAGGTGAACAACAACTTTGTGTTTGAGTTGATTGTTGTGATCATAATTGAGAGAGAGAACTGTTGAAGGAGAATTACTGGTGAACCCTAGAAGTGTGGGAGCTTTAGAGGTGTGGGAAGAAGTGTGGCATCTTCTTTATTGTATTTTCTTCTGGAAGAGTATTAATACAATTGGGTATTGTCTCTCATATTCTGTGTTGTTTCATATTTCTAGTTACTTATTCATTCTGGTTAAATTCCGTGTTTAGTTGCTAATACAAAGGTAATCAAGTGTGCCCTTAGTGGGCAGTAGGATCCTGACAATGGATCTATGGTTTGTGGTTGGTGTGGAAAAGCACTCAAATGATGCTCTCCCTCTTATCTGGAGTACTATATTTGAGACTACACTTAAGATTACATATTGATACTTGAGTCATGGAGACTCTTGAGTTGTAGAGACTTTGATAAGAGGAGTTTTTTTATCATATTTTATATTTTGAGATATTTTTATGTATTTTTTAAAATTGTAATATTTACACAGTATACTTATACAACAGTGGTTGTAATGTTATGTCAGTCATGGTTGAATTTGTACTATTTAATTTATGATGAGATGCAGTATTTATTATCATTTTAGTATGGTTCATGATTTCTATATCTATTCATGGTGATCCTTAGCTAAGTGGATTAACTATGAACATTTTTGGTTAACCAAATTAACACATTAGTTAAAGATCACTAGTTAAGTTTCTCGTGGTGAAATCTATATGATGAATATGTGTAATTAATTTTTTTAAAAAAATAATAGCTATATTTCGATAAAACCTAATGGGGTTGTTACATTTTTTATGTAATTAGATAACCCACCATGTTTAAGAATGGTCTAGACCTATTTTTTTCTTGATTTAATTAGCATTTTTAGGATCCACTCTACATAGGTCACTTCCCATCTCTAGAATACCATCTGAACTCAAACTAAGAAATCAATTTGATTTCTCTATTCAAATCAAGCCCTAATTTTGGAATATAGGAAATAAATCATTTCCTATATGGCTTTTTGTAAAATCATTACACATTTAATGTCATTACATTTTATAACATCATTGGGATTATCCCAAGGCTTATCATGAGTCCAAACATGATTTTGAAAGTTGCTAAAATCATTTCTAAATGTTAGATTATTTTTCTAAATTGTGGAAATATGTATATTAATGATAGCCGATAACAAACTTTTCATAATGATAAAACCATAACTTATTTATTTCATATAAAACTCAAGGAAATCCATATACCAAAGTTTTCCTATCAAATCAAAGTTACATCATAATGAGATGAACCACTTCCATTGGAATATCATTTACATTGATCCACTTGGAAAAAAATTCTTTATTGGCATCCTTATTGGAAAACCATTCTGTAGTCTTATTCCCTTCTCTATAGGTGTGAAGAATCATAATTTTTTGGATATATTAGACAATGTTAAATGATTCCTCATAATGTTTCTTATAGTCTAGCTAGGAACATGTTTCTTATTTAGATAGTTGATAATGTTTAAAGAATCACACAACCATAACCTCTCTTATACTATATTTGATGACCCCACCTCCACCAAATTTCTTAGGGTTTCCTTTAGAGGCCCCATAAATGTTGAGTTTGACCCATTCTAAAGGAAAAGTCCATTTAGTTAGGTTTATTATCTAATTTTCATATTCATAGTCACTTCGACCATCAATAGATAAGTTCTAAGTTTTAGCAATTTTTAGCTCTATTTCTTTTTAAAAATTATCATCTTTCTTATCAATAGAGGAAAATTTTTATTTGAGGAGATTAATCACTTTGAAACTCACATATTCAAGATATTTATTCAAACCTTTAAATATCCTTTGGTTCCTTTCTTTCCATAATCCCCAAAAACATGGGATAAATCCAAATACCATAAAATTCTAAGGCCATCACTCTTAAAAAGAGCAGTCCAATGACACCACATATCAAAATGTGAATAAGATTGAGCCCAATAAATATCAAACTTAGATAAATAAAGACTAATACCTTGAAGGCAAATAGACATTTTAAAATCAAATGAACCATATATTTTTCATTACTTTCACATAATACACATCTATTGGGGATCAATAGTTCTTCTTTCATGAGGTTATCTATCATAAGAATTTTATCTTGAATAGCTAACCAAAATAATATATTGACCTTGGGTATTAAATACTTATTCTGAAACTTAATCCAATAGAAACCATCAGGACAAACATTTAAGGCTACATTATACCTATATTTAACATTATAATTACCATCAAAGGAGTCCTCCCAAACCAACTCATTCATTTTTGGCAACCTGATAATAAAAACCCCTTTAACAAGTGATTGAGATAAAAAATGATATTGTATTATTCACAATCAACTTTATCCAATGACAAGACTTTCCATCATCTCCCCCATTCCCTATTTCAAGTGTAATCAAAGACTCTTTCTCTATAAATTCTTTTAAGACTATCACTAACCCTATTCTAAGGTTCCACAAATTGAAGAGGAGAGTTCAAAATCCATGAATCCTCCTAAAATAACACTTTTTCACTAGATCCAATCTTCCATTTACTCCCTTTCTAAATCAATTTTATACATTTAATTAATGAATTCCAAAATAAAAACTCTCAAAATAAAGTCATCTAAGAGCCATTTTTATTTATCCCAGGTAACCAAATATTTATCCTTGAATTTAATCCACTAATTATTCTATTTAAGAAATATCCAACCCATCTTGGCAACCAAAGCTAATTTCATAGGGTTGATTAAATTAATACCTAACCCACCAAGGTTCTTGGGGTAGCATACTTTATCCCAAGCAACCAAAAAATAATCTATTCTTCTCCTTCATACTAAACCAGAGGAAACACTATTGAATTTTCTCTATCGTATTTGTAATAGATCTAGGAACTTTAAAGAAAGGAAAGGACATAAGATAAATCATAAGGATTTGGAAATTAATCTTGATCATCTACTATTTTCTATCCTAAAAAATAAAGTTGCCTTTCCAACCAACCAATTTATGTTGAAACCTATCCAATAATGAATTCTAAGCCTTCAAGGGCATCTTATCATGAAAAAGTGGTATCCAAAGGTAGGTAGAGGGGAAATTCTTAATTTAAAAGCATAAAATTATATCTTTTTTTTGTTGAATAATGAGGGGAGTATTGATAATAATCAAAAAAAATTTATAAAGATTTATATTTTGATGTGAGGCTTCCTCATAATCCTTTAAAAAATTCTTCAATTCTTTGGCCTCTTTAACTGATGCTTCAACAAGGATTATGGTATCATCAACAAATTATTGATGAGAGATAGGATCCACATTTAGAGATGGTTTGATTCCTTTTATCTTCCCACTTATAATAGCCAAATGTAAGGTTATGCTGAGAGCCTGTACCATAATAATTAAAAATAAAGGAGATAATGAGTCTCATTATCTAAAACCCTATTCACTAGGGAATAACACTTCAAGTGATCCATTCAACAAAATAGGAAACATAGTAGTAGAAACACAAATAAAGATCAATTTCTAAACTAAGGCTAAAATTTGAGCTTTTTCAAAATTAACCCTAGAAAACTCTAAGAAACCCTATCATATACTATGTTCATGTCAAGATTAGGGACCATTACTTATTTTTCCCCTTTAACTAGAGAGTTTCTAGGATAAATATTTTACCATCCTAAATTTGCCTCCCAATAACAAAACCACCCTACTGATTAGAGATAATAAATAAAATAAGGGTTTGAATTCTAAAATCTAAAAACTTAATGAAATTTTTATAAATGGTATTACACATACTAATAGGTATTTAATTTTTGAAATATTGAGCTCCATATTTCTTGAACTGAAATCGAATTCAACAATATTTTATTGTCAGCATGGTTGATTAACAAAGGAATAATATCCAAAATTCTATTCACCACTTCCCCATTATTATTGCCTTCACTAGAAATGGGATTTATATATAAATTAATAGCCTCATATTTGATAATAAGAGGATTAAAACTGGAATCACCATTATCGTTAACAATCTCAAAAATTATTTTTTTACTTCTATGTTTGAGAGTAGAAATATTTGTATTCTTGTCCCCATTTTTGAGACAAAGAGCTATGGACTTTTGTCTCCAAATTATTTCCTCCTTAAAAGTTATAGAATGATACTCACTGATAAGGTTTTTATCTATAACATAGGAATTTTAGTCCATGCCCTCAACCTTAATTTTTATTTCTAAACTTTCCATCTCATCCACAATTTTCATCTTTTTCTCAAAAATATTACCGAAAATGCATTTATTCCACTTCATAATTAGATGTTAATGTTCTTGACTTTTTTGTCCACTCTAAACATGGAATAACCATTAATACCAATACTCCACCAATCCTTGATTTTGTTCTCCAGGTTAGGATGCTACATCCACATATTTTCAAACCAAAAAGGAATTTTAAGCTTTATTTCCCCCATATCCATATTAAGCAGAATGGTATTATGATCAAAACCAATTTTAGATAATGAAGATAAATAATATGAGAAATAATCCATTCAAGTGTTTCAATTAATCTTTCAAGTCTCGCTTGAATCAAATTCGTACCAAATCTTCTAGTTGACTAAGTGAAGCTAGATCCTCTCAACTCTACATCAAGCAAGCCATTAGTTGTAATGAAGCTAGAAAAGTCCTCCATACTTCTATTATACTCCTGATTCCATTTTGTATACTCATGACAATAAAGAGGATGATAATAATAAAGAGTGAGAGAGAGAGATAAATTTTCATCCATCAATGTATGTATAATATAACGTAGTTGATCTTTTAATTTGTTAAACAAAAGTAATGGCCTCTTATTTGGAGTATGCTTATTTACTTTAGGTTATAATTTATAAACCGTTTCCTTTCCTTTATTAAGGCATTTTAATTTCTATTCCTTAATATTAACCTTTTTTGTTGATTCATATCTTGTGAATGTCTTGTAGTGAAGACCTTCTTTTAGATGCTAAATTTAGATTCCTCTATTTGTTGATAACCGGTTACTTATTTGTAAATGATTATGATTGAGTAACCTTTATTGTTACATAATTTATCTCACATTCATATTTAACTACATTCATATATAATTTTAAAAATAGGTGAAAAGTATATGCATGGCCCTTTCCTTGAGTGGAGATAAAAGACCTCTACTAAAGATAAATTATTTTTCTAAATCTAAGTGTTGATAAGTTAGAGAGTGAATATTATTTTTGAACCAAAAAATAATTATCTCATTCTGACCTTGTCACAAACTTTTTATATGTTCTAATGTGGGGTTAGGTACCTCATGATTATGATAATCAAATAAGAATGTACCTTCTAACTTTTTGAAGTTGAAAAAAGAGCCACTAGGTAAATTGTAGAACCAATATGAATCTTCTCTTGTAAGACTTATATCAAAATATTCAAATAACATACATCCATAATTACTCTAATATCCAAAATAAAGGGTATATTGTACTAAATGTGTATAAGGATCTCCACAACCATGAAATAATGGTAATTTAGACATAACAAAATATTTTGGAAATGGATACTCATATTAAATTCATGTAAGGGGTTATCCTAGGATAACATTATCTTTCATACTAAAACAACATGATTTAGTTTGTAAAGTGAGATCAATAACTTGATTTTGGATCTCTCCAATGGCATGCATCATGCATACAATATGACTAGTAGTAATATTAGTTATTTGGAAAAACTTGTTTATGAGTTGCAATAGATCATCCATTTTGAACATTGGTGTAAGAGAATCATGAAAATTTTAATTACATGGTTTGGGATTACATTCTAATGCAACATTGATAAAAACTTAAGGATCATTGCTTAGCTTACCATTTTGAATATTTATAGGATTAGAAACATGACATTGCTCTTTATTGCTTTAGGAAAGGATAAATAATATTCATAATGGGTGATACCTTGCAACTTGATTTGAATGGGTAAATAATGAATATTTAAGAATCATTGCATAATATTTCATTTTCTTTTCTTTATAAATCTATAGGTATGCTATTATTTTGAATTTGTAATCCACTTTCATTTACATATTGTATTATTAAAGAGACTGAAATAAAATTATATTGCTATTTATTGATTCCAACTGATAAGAGATATTATCACCATTATCTATATACTTATCTATGTCTAAATGATAATGTGGAATATATGAATCTACATCATTCACCGTTTCTATATAGAGATAAGGAGTAACACAGTCATATGTAAAATTTGATATTTCTATGCAAAATCTAAGCTTTTGTAATTTATATTTATTAATGTGATGAAATGAATGAGATAAATCACAAGGTAAATATTGTATTTTAATTAATTATTTTTAATATTATAAGCCTTATAAGAGTTCAATGGAGAAAATATATGCATTACTAATATGTTCTTTTTGTTTTCTTTTTTGAAAAGAGGAATACAAGTGAGGAATGGGTTGTGTAATTTATAAATTAGTTAACTCAGTTTCTTATTCACTCTATTAATCACTATTTTACCACTAATATTCATTATAAAAATCATAACAATATATATTAGAATCATATTCTTGATTAGCATCAAAAAATATACAACTGTGATCATTAGTTCATTCATTTTCATAAGCATAAGGTATAGTATTGCTAGAAAAAAATGAATCTTAAGGATGACCACCATTTGGAATTTCATATTTAGATACATATTAAGAATTTATATTTTATTTTTTAACCTAAAATATAAAAAATAATGGCAATTATCATTCTCAATGTTAACAAACAACTAATCATATAATAAAAGCAATGCTATCAATGGGTGTAACTAGGAATTATGTGTTTTCTTTGTAGACTCTCAAAAATATTAATCCTAATTATAAATAGTGAATATGAACACAAATACAATAACTATGAAGGATTGCACCATTCTCATAGCCACATTATCCCATCTCATTGGATACGTTGAGAGTAACTTCCTAGGGATAACTACTTACTGGTGCACTATAAGAAACAACAACCGAAGGCTTCCTATGACTAAAAACATAATCTTAAGTGTTTATAATATACCATGAAGTGCATGGAAAATAAATTTTGTATATAATTTTGTCAAATGGCTTGATTATTGAGGAAATACCCTTCATGCCATGATACAGGGAAAATTACTAATCAGATTACCTAGAATGACACCTCTAATGAGTTTTAAAATTGTTAGAAAGTAATTTATAGGAAAACCAAGAAAAATAAAGAATAAAATAGAAAATTAGAAGCTCAAAAATAAATATTAGTTTTAACTAATATGTTGTACACTATTTTGATAAAAACATTAAATGTGAAGTTAAGAAGTGTTATTATGTATATAGGTGTAAAAATTGAAAAATCATAATGCTAATGATATACAAATGATTAAATATTCTGATTTTGACAAGATGCTAAATCTATAAATATATAATTTTGAGAAAGTATTAATAAGAAAGATAGTTATATCATACATGGATACTAGTTGACTATTTATTTTACAAAGACTAGAAGAATAGATAATTATGTAGGGTTAGTATCAAACACAAAATTAAAAATAGAATCTAGACAGGTAAACTATAAATGGATATTAGAATAATGCACCCAACTTTGTTATTTGTGGGCTTATCTAAATTGAATATGATGGGTTATAGTCATAAATATATATAGAAAATAAGAATATGTAAGTGATAGATCATAGGTAGAGGTAAATGATATTTTTAGACGTGAGCATAGTAGTAAGATATCAGTGTAGTGCACCAAGTCCCTTAACCATGAACTTATCACAATTGAATATACTAGAAAATTTATTATTTCACCACTTACATATGAATTAAATAAAGTCTTGTATACATCCTCAAATCTAAAAAATAGTGAAAAATACTTGCAATAATTAAACCCTAACTTCATACACATAAACCTAATTGGAATTTGTTGGGGTGGGGGTGTAAATTAGGAAAGGGGCTTGAGTTAGAATAACCTTGGTCAATCCTCATTAAAATAAAAAGTGTTGCACTAAATTTCCAATAATTAAAATAAGGCTCAAATGTAAATGTAGTTTTCCCACTTATATGTGTGTATGGAATGATGAATGCAATTATAGATGTTCTTTCTCCTATTTTATCCTTAGCACAAGTATACAAATGGAAATTCATCTTTGAATATTGCTTCAATAGACCTATTGATGCAGTGGATTGCACTCGGAGCAAGGAGGTTGAGCTCCTGCCTTCCACACGCAACAATGGAAACTCCCCTCTCACCTGTGGGACTGGCGAAGCTAGAGGGGAGAGTCTCTAGGTAAGGGCTAGCTCCCTTTGATGCATCTAATTTGTTTCAGTAAGTGCTAACATATATATATATATATATATATATATGTATGTATATATATATATATATATATATATATATATATATATATATATATATATATATATATATATATATATATAATGGGGGGGATGAAAAGGGAGAAAGATTGTAGGAAAACAAACTACTCTAAAGGAGGTGATGCACCAAAATGATCTGACCTTCTCACACTCACACTTAAAATTAGACAAACACATACATACACTTCAAACTGGTAGAAGGACCTAGCTGCAAGAAAATCGACAGGGAGGCTTTAATGGAAAATACAAAAAATAGAGATTCACCAAAGGTGCTGTGAAAGGGACACTGTATAGTAATTTATTCTATTTCTACACTTTCAAATATAGCTCTCCTTGTCAGCTATAAAAATGGCACCTTATAAACACTAGGTATGTTGGTGTTGAACCTTTGGAAGCATCAAGAAGTAATGACTAAACACAAACTAACACACAGACATACACAGAGATATCTAACCAGGATAAAGGTAAAAAATGCGTTTATTGATTCAAGTGAAAATTTGCCAGGGCTATGCCTTACAAAATGTGGAAGATCATTTCTCAAATGACAAGTCTCCAATATATAGAGGAAGAAAAGAGGCCCTTTGGCACCCTTTTTACAAGTGACCCATGGTAGGCACTGTGTCAACCACTAAAATAACTCCTTGAATTGACACCTTCCTACGTCACTTGGATTGCTCGTTTACTTCTATGTGATGGCCATTCTACTATCAGGATTTGAATTTATGAACCATGCCATTTTCCTGCTCTATGATGCATATCAAGGGAAACAAGTCACGTTGATCACTGTTTGTGCCTCTTTGATGACCGCATGGTAGGCACTATGTCAACCACTAAAATAACTTCTTGAATTGACACCTTCCTGTGTCACTTGGATTGCTCATCTACTTCTGCGTGATAGCCATTCTATTGTCAGGATTTGAATTTATGAGCTGTGCCATTTTCCTTATCTATGATCTCTAGGCTCTTTGTCCTTTTCTGATCCTTCAACCCTCAGGGGTGATCTTCTGGTGGGTCACTGCATTCTTTGGGCTCATTTCATGGTTGGTGCTTGGGCATTTAAAAAACCAATGGATTTTTTACTAGCTTAAATTTGACGTTCATGCACCCATCACCCCTAGACTTTTCTTCGGCTTCCTGACTTGCCCCCTTCACTGAGAGTGCATCTACCTTGGACACGTGTTGTAATTCACTGCTTGGGCACCTAAAAGACACTTTGAAATGTAGACATTGACACATGGCGGCTTTTGCTAAGCTGATAATGGGATGTGGCAGCATTTGTTTACATTAGAGGGCCTTTTGAGAGTCAGGCAGAAGTAGGGGACCTATTTTTCACCCTGTTGGGAAAAAATGGTCAACAAATTGGTGACTCCTAGGGGAAGCATGCCCGCTATGCTTAGAAGCTAGTTGCCTTAAAAATCCATTGGGCACGGGGTTAGATTGTAACTTAAAGATTAGTAATAGATCTGATAAATCTAGAACTGATCACACAGATTCACCTCAAAAGGGAAAGAAAACACAAAAAAAGCTAAGAAAACTACTTGTGCAAACAACACTTAGGGAAAATAGGGAAATAAAACTAAAAGCAACCTACTATATACAACTAACCAGGTATTTTTGATTCCCTCCTGGATCAAAGGGAAAGCTTCTAATGTCTCCTTCATCTAACACACCCAGTATCGATAATGGATTCCAAAAGGAAATATTTATGTGCAACTTCTTCACCTAGTCTATCATGTTGATCTGAGGATTGCTCCCTTTCATATTTTCTTTGGGGTCACTTGCAGCCTTTTGAGGCGTAGGCTAGGGAGCTGAATGTACGATTGGTGGCCTAAAATTTGGGAATTTTTGGTTCACCTGTGGTGGAAGAGATGGTGTGGATGTTTGAATAGCTGCTTGAGTTTCTTCCATATCTCTCCCTTTGGATCTTGTGTTGGATACAACATAGTTAGCTTGATTGTCTTCAACACCTACATAATTGATTACATAGAACTCACCTTCTAGGTGGTTCATAAGAGTAGAGTCAGGCTAACTCTGACTACTGCTTGTGCTAGGTTGCATTGGAGCCTCAAAGACCTGGGAATGAGTAGCTGCCTGATTGTCTAGCACATTTGGGTAACAACCCATCATCTCATTTATATAAATAGCTTGCTCCTAACCATATCCCATGGTTGAACATCTTGACCGTTCCTACACCAGATTGTTCTAAACGGGCACCATGACCTTAGATGATGAAGGGGGCCCAGGTTGTAGCCTTGGAAAGGTTTGGTTTGAGTAAGCTAAACCTGTCCTTGATTGTAGTTTTGGAAAGGGGGTCTAGGGGCTTGACCATAATACTGGTATCCCTAATTTGGTCTGTTACTTTGAGCTTGCTGCCTTTTAAGCGCTATAAGTTCATTTGACATACTCTACAATAGACTCTTAACTTCATGAAGCTCATTGGATGGAGCAACAACTAGTTTCTCTATGCTAGGTAGAGGAGCTAATGTGGGAGAAATGGCCTAAATTGGAGGTAACATTTCTAGGAAAAGTGGCATGTGAGGTCTAGGGGCTATTTTCCTAGCCTATACTAAGCAATTTTTAGCTGCTATGGCTACGTCATAGGCAACAGGTAGCACATGCCCTCCCATGGATTATATCATCATAAAAATATCACTATTCAATGCTTTCAAATAATATAGGAAAGCATAGCTAGCAGTCAGTCTTACTAAAATGGGGATTCTATCCCAAGTCTTCTAAAACTACGTGTTGAAATCCTGCATATATTCATGTGGGGCTTTTTTTATGGTCATCAGCTGCTCAACAAGTGAGAGGTCATTGCTCTTTTTACCAAAATGGTCTGTCATCTAAGTACCCAATTCATTCCATGAATGGATTGAATTTACAGGCAAGGTCCCGTACCAGTCAAGAGCTTTGCCCTTGAGAGATAATGCCAACAATATGATGGTGATATTTTCCTTCTTGACATTGTGAATATTGTAGAGGTTAGTAATATTCCTAATGTGCTTGATGGCTATAATGGGCCCCTCTCCATCGAAATAAGGCACATTTTTGAGGGCTGGTCTTGGAATTGGGTCATAATGTGGGAGATTCAAGCGGCTCTGACCACGAAAAGCTATAAAGGGCAATGCCATAGCTAGGATGGGATGTAACTGTGGCTTTGTTGTGTATGCATCCCTCACAATAGGTCTGGGAGGGTGGTTTGTTGAATAAGGATTGGTCTTCTCAAACCTCAATCTTTTTATTGAGTTCAAAGGCAACTCCACAAAATCGAATGTGACACCCTTAGAAGCAGACTGCGTGGTGACTTTAGGCATAGGAAGTTAAAACTGGTCTTTGATTAGAAAACTAAAAATCTTACCAGTGGAGTCACCAGATGCTAAAAATATTTGATTTGCTATAATAGGACCAATATCAATCTTGAAACCTTATTGAGTGTAAGACTAGGTCCCACCAAGCGTGCCAAAAAATGTTGACACAGTGGATTGCACCTGAGGCAAGGAGGTTGAGCTCCTGCCATCCACACACAATAATGGAAACTCCCCTCTCACCTGTGGGACTGGTGAAGCTGGAGAGGAGAGTCTCTAGGTAAGGGCTAGCTCCCTTTGATGCATCTAATTTGTTTTAGTAAGTGCTAACATATATATATATATATATATATATATATATATATAATGGGGGGTGAAAAGGGAGAAAGATTGTAGGAAAACAAACTACTCTAAAGGAGGTAATGCACCAAAATGATCTGACCTTCTCACACTCACACTTAAAATTAGATAAACATATACATACACTTCAAACTGGTAGAAGGACCAGGTTGCAAGAAACTCGGTAGGGAGGCTTTAATGGAAAATACAAAAAATAGAGATTCACTAAAGGTGCTGTGAAAGGCACACTGTATAGTAATTTCTTCTATTTTTGTACTTCCAAATACAACTCTCCTTGTCAACTACATAAATGGCACCTTATAGACACTAGGCATGTTGGTGTTGAGCTTGTGGAAGCATCAACAAGCAATGACTAAACACAAACTAACACTCACACATACACAGAGATATCTAACTAGGACAGAGGTAAAAAATGCATTTATTGATTCAAGTGAAAATTTTCTAGGGCTATGCCTTACAAAATGTGGAAGATCATTTCTCAAATGACAAGTCTCCAATATATAGAGGAAGAAAAGAGGCCCTTTGGCACCCTTTTTACAAGTGACCCATGGTAGGCACTATGTCAACCACTGAAATAACTTCTTGAATCGATACCTTCCTATGTCACTTGGATTGCTCATCTACTTCTGTGTGATGGCCATTCTACTGTTAAGATTTGAATTTATGAGCCAATCCATTTTCCTACTCTGTGATGCATATCAAGGGAAATAAGTCACATTGATCACTGTTTGTGCCTCTTTGATGATCACATGGTAGGCACTGTGTCAACCACTGAAATAACTTCTTGAATCAACACCTTCCTATGTCACTTGGATTACTCATCTGCTTCTACGTGATGGCCATTCTATTATCAAGATTTGAATTTATGAGTCGTGCCATTTTCTTGCTCTATGATCTCTGGGCTCTTTGTCCTTTTTTGCTCCTTCATCCCTCAGGGGTGATCTTCTGGCAGGTCACTGCATTCTTTGGGATCATTTCATGGTTGGTGCTTAGGCATTTAAAAAACAAATAGCTTTTTTACTGGCTTAAATTTGATGTTCATGCACCCGTCACCCTTAGGCTTTCCTTCAGCGTCCTGCCTTGCCTCCTTCACTGAGAGTACATCTACCTTGGACACATGTCATAATCCGCTGCTTGGGCACCTATAAGACACTTTGAAACATGGATGTTGACACATGGTGGCTTCTGCCAAGTTGATAATGGGATGTGGCATCATTCACTTACATTAGAGGGCCTTTTGAGAGTCAGGCGGAAGTAGGGGAGCAATTTTTTGCCCTATTAGACAAAAATGGTCAACAAATTGGTGACTCCTAGGGAAAGCATGCCTGTTATGCTTAGAAGCTAGTTGCCTTAAAAATCCATTGGGCACAGGGTCAGATTGTAACTTAAAGATTAGCAATAGCTCTGATAAATCTAGAACTGATCACGTAGATTCACCTCAAAAGGGAAAGAAAACACACACAAAGCTAAGAAAACTACTTGTGCAAACAACACTTAGGGGAAATAGGGAAAGAAAACTAAAAGCAACCTACTATATACAGCTAACCAGGTATTTTTGATTCCCTCCTAGATCAAAGGGAAAGCTTCTAATGTCTCCTTCATTTGACACACTCAGTATCGATAATGGATTCCATAAGGAAATATTTATGTGCAGCTTCTTCACCTAGTCTATCATGTTGATCTGAGGATTGCTCCCTTTCATATTTTCTTTGGGGTCGCTTGCAGCCTTTTGAGGCATAGGTTGGGGAGCTAAATGTACAACTGGTGGCCTAAAATTTGGGGATTTTTGGTTCACCTGTGGTAGAAGAGATAGTGTGGATGTTTGAACAGCTGCTTGAGTTTCTTCCATAGCTCTCCCTTTGGATCTTGTGTTGGCTGCAACACAGTTAGCCTGATTGTCTTCAACACCTACATAATTGATTACATAGAACTCACCTTCTAGGTGGTTCATAAGAGTAGAGTCAGGCTAACTCTAACTACTGCTTGTGCTAGGTTGCATTGGAGCCTCAAAGACCTAAGAATGAGTAGCTACATGATTGTCTAGCACATTTGGGTAACAACCCATCATCTCATTTACATAAATAGCTTACTCCTGACCATATCCCATGGTTGAACATCTTGGCCATTCCTACACCAAATTGTTCTAAATGGGCACCATGACCTTAGATGATGAAGGGGGCCCAGGTTGTAGCCTTGGAAAGGTTTGGTCTGAGTAAGCTAACCCTGTCCTTGATTGTAGTTTTGGAAAGGGGTTCTAGGGGCTTGACCATAATGCTGGTATCCCTAATTTGGTCTGTTGCTTTGAGCTTGCTACCTTTTAAGAGCTACAAGTTCATTTGACATACTCTGCAATAGACTCTTAACTTCATGAAGCTCATTGGATGGAGTAACAGCTGGTTTCTCTATGCTAGGCAAAGGAGCTAATTTGGGAGAAATGGCCTGAATTGGAGGTAACATTTCTAGGAAAAGTGGCATGTGAGGTCTAAGGGCTATTTTCCCAGCCTATACTAAGCAATTTTTAGTTGCTATGGCTACGTCATAGGCAATAGGTAGCACATGCCCTCCCATGGATTGTATCATCATAGCAATATCACTATTCAATGCTTTCAAATAATATAGGAAAGCATAGCTAGCAGTCGGTCTTACTAGAACGGGGATTCTATCCCAAGTCTTCTAAAACTACATGTTGAAATCTTGCATATATTTGTGTGGGGATATTTTTATGGTCATCAGCTGCTCAACAAGCGAGAGGTCATTGCTCTTTTCCCCAAAATGGTCTGTCAACTAAGTACCCAACTCATTCTAGGAATGGATTGAATTTACAGGCAAGGTCTCATACCAGTCAAGAGCTTTGCCCTTGAGAGATAATGCCAACAATCTGATGGTGATATTTTCCTTCATGACATTGTGAATATTGTAGAGGTTATATATATTCCTAATGTGCTTGATGACTATAATGGGCCCCTCTCCATCAAAATAAGGCACATTTTTGAGGGCTGCTCTTGGAATTGGGTCATAATGTGGGAGATTCAAGGGGCTCTGACCACGAAAAGCCATAAAGGGCAATGCCATAGCTGGGATGGGATGTAACTATGGCTTTGCTATGTATGCATCCCTTACAATAGGTCTGGGAAGGCAGTTTGTTGAATAAGGATGGGTCTTCTCAAACCTCAATCTTTTTGTTGAGTTCAAAGGCAACTCCACAAAATCGAATGGGACACCCTTAGAAGCAGACTGTGTGGTGACTTTAGGCATAGGAAGTTAAAACTGGTCTTTGATTAGAAAACTAAAAATCTTACCAGTGGAGTCACCAGATGCTAAAAATATTTGATTTGCTGTAATAGGACCAACATCAATCTTGAAACCTTATTGAGTGTAAGACTAGGTCCCACCAAGCATGCCAAAAAATGTTGACACAGTGGATTGCACCTGAGGCAAGGAGGTTGAGCTCCTGCCATCCATACACAACAATGGAAACTCCCCTCTCACCTGTGGGACTAGTGAAGCTAGAGGGGAGAGTCTCTAGGTATGGGCTAGCTACCTTTGATGCATCTAATTTGTTTCAGTAAGTGCTAACATATATATATATATATATATATATATATATATATATAATGGGGGGTGAAAAGGGAGAAAGATTGCAAGAAAACAAACTACTCTAAAGGAGGTGATGCACCAAAATGATTTGACCTTCTCACACTCACACTTAAAATTAGATAAACACATACATACACTTCAAACTGGTAGAAGGACCAGGCTATATGAAACTCGGCAGGGAGGCTTTAATGGAAAATACAAAAAATAGAGATTCACCAAAGGTGCTGTGAAAGGCACACTGTATAGTAATTTCTTCTATTTTTGTACTTCCAAATACAGCTCTCCTTGTCAGCTACAAAAATGGCACCTTATAGACACTAGGTATGTTGGTGTTGAGCTTGTGGAAGCATCAAGAAGCAATGACTAAATACAAACTAACACTCACACATACACAGAGATATCTAACCAGGACAGAGGTAAAAAATGCATTTATTGATTCAAGTGAAAATTTTCCAGGGCTACACCTTACAAAATGTGGAAGATCATTTCTCAAATGACAAGTCTCCAATATATAGAGGAAGAAAATAGGCCCTTTGGCACCCTTTTTACAAGTGACCCATGGTAGGCACTGTGTCAACCACTAAAATAACTTCTTGAATCGATACCTTCCTACGTCACTTGGATTGTTCATCTACTTCTGTGTGATGGCCATTCTGCTGTTAAGATTTGAATTTATGAGCCATGCCATTTTCCTACTCTGTGATGCATATCAAGGGAAATAAGTCACATTGATCACTGTTTGTGCCTCTTTGATGATCACATGGTAGGCACTGTGTCAACCACTGAAATAACTTCTTGAATCAACACCTTCCTATGTCACTTGGATTACTCATCTGCTTCTACATGATGGCCATTCTATTATCAAGATTTGAATTTATGAGTCGTGCCATTTTCTTGCTCTATGATCTCTAGGCTCTTTGTCCGTTTTTTCTCCTTCAGCCCTCAGGGGTGATCTTCTGGCAGGTCGCTGCATTCTTTGGGATCATTTCATGGTTGATGCTCAGGCATTTAAAAAACCAATAGCTTTTTTACTGGCTTAAATTTGACATTCATGCACCCGTCGCCCCTAGGCTTTTCTTCAGCTTCCTGCCTTGCCTCCTTCACTGAGAGTGCATCTACCTTGGACACATGTCATAATCTGCTGCTTGGGCACCTATAAGACACTTTGAAACATGGATGTTGACACATGGTGGCTTCTACCAAGCTGATAATGGGATGTGGCATCATTCGCTTACATTAGCGGGCCTTTTGAGAGTCAGGCGGAAGTAGGGGACCAATTTTTTGCCCTATTGGGCAAAAATGGTCAACAAATTGGTGACTCCTACTGGAAGCATGCCTGTTATGCTTAGAAGCCAGTTGCCTTAAAAATCCATTGGGCACAGGGTCAGATTGTAACTTAAAGATTAGCAATAGCTCTGATAAATCTATAACTGATCACGTAGATTCACCTCAAAAGGGAAAGAAAACACACACAAAGCTAATAAAACTACTTGTGCAAACAACACTTAGTGGAAACAGGGAAAGAAAACTAAAAGCAACCTACTATATATAGCTAACCAGGTATTTTTGATTCCCTCCTAAATCAAAGGGAAAGCTTCTAATGTCTCCTTCATCTGACACACCCAGTATCGATAATAGATCCCATACGGAAATATTTATGTGCAGCTTCTTCACCTAGTCTATCATGTTGATCTGAGGATTTCTCCCTTCCATATTTTCTTTGGGGTCACTTGCAACCTTATGAGGCATAGGCCGGGGAGCTGAATGTACAACTAGCAGCCTATTTAATGCCTTAGAGAATCTTTGGGGTCATTTGCAACCTTTTGAGGCATAGGCCAAGGAGCTATACCAACTTAAAATCTTTTAATAGTTTTTACAATAAGGAGAACCATATTTAATGCCTTAGAGAATCCTTATATTTTAATATGTTTTAATTTTGAATTTGGGACCTATTGGCCTACAAAATATGACCAAAAATAAGACCCAATAGATAAAAATAAGAATAAAACTAAATGTGCCTTGAAAGGAGTTATGAAAATTTCACTTGGATAAGTTCATGTTAGATGAATAAGGACATAGGTCATTCTTGTCTAGTTACTGAGGACTTATCTAAGAAGATAAAAGACAAAAACTAGGCATCCCCATAACAAACTCATAAATTAGAATAGATAAATGGCTAATGGACAAAATCATAAATTAGAATAGATAAATACTAAATTAAATTATGTCAATAGATGCATCATTTTATATCAATAGTCTATGTGTACAAAAGGTTTCATAAATGACATAAAATATGGGCTTGTACCAAATTTGGGTGTCTATAGTAGCTATACATTTTTTAACTCACTAAAAGGTTGATCTCCATAGCTATTGAGGATATACATCATTTCATTCATTGAAACAAAAATTTTGTATCCACACTTTTAGGAGCTCATTAAAAATTAAGTGTATCATTTAATGAAAAAAATAAAATTTAATGATAAATAAAAAAATAAATCATCAAATATTTTCATCTCAAATAGAAAAAAGAAATATGAGTGTATAAGCCATAATAAATGCTTCTACCCCATCAAGGTGGATCACAATAAGAAACACTACTCATCATGCAAATAATTTCGTCACACCTAGGAAAGTTAACAAAATCCCAAATTTTAATTCTTTATTACATTTTATTTAAATTAGTTATGAAACACACATAATTAAAAATAGAGAAGAGTCACAGAGGCATCTCTTTGACAATTTTCATAGACACCACATACATATCAAATATATTATGAACCTCATTAAATTCTATAAATATTTTGTGATACAATTGATTTTATATGGGGGACCCTCCCATGGTAAAACCAATGTAGTTTTAGAGACATTTAAGCATTTATGTCACTCCTATGCCTATGCTAGCTAAAATTATTATGACAACCCATGTTTTTTCTTTGAGTCTATTTTTTACTATTTATTTACCTACCAAAGTACAAAACTCAATAACGATGCCATGGTCAATCGTTGTGAGAAAATTACAAAAAAAAATTAGTTTTTATAGAGGCCAGTGATCAAGCCATTAAGAAAAAAATTAGAAAAGCAATTCACAAGCCTAAGGAATTCCATGAATAGGGATTTGAGGACTTCCACAAGGGTTTAATTGTCTCTCAATCCAAGGATGATCAAAAAGGGTTTAATTAATCCCTTCCCAAATAAATCATAAAAATATTAGAGAAAAGGTTTATGGGTTTTGGTTTTAAAGGATTCCTTGAGAAAAATATAGGAACATGATCATGGGTTCAATGTTTTAAAGTTTGAAGACTCTAAGTAGAAGAATGAAGAAAATTGAGGAATTGATTCTTTGAATAAGAATATTAAAGGGTTGGATTATTCTAAGGTGGTTTAATTGATATTTGATAATATAGAGATTCTACATGAATGGAGCCATGGTTTTATCCTTTTTTGGGCACTTTTTAAGTTGGTTGATTTGATGAGGATGCCTAACTTGGGTTTGATTTTTATCATCAATATTACACTAGATTATTTTTATTCACTTACATGTGCTATATAAAACTTGAGAGTCTACTTTGAGGATTAAACTAATGATGAGTTCCACCTAATTATCCTCAAAGGGTAGCCCAATCTTGATCTCTATGTGTTTTACCTTTTTGGATTAATGATCTAAACAAATATAAAATTATGAATATCCAAATTATATAAAGTATATTTAAATAATGCATATTTGAATGTAAAATCATATATTAACTTATATTTACTATTTATGTAAATGACCAAGAATACTAGGGTACTTAGCTTATTATTGTTTTATTCGGGTCTAAGATTATATACAAGTGTTAGGAAGGGTTGAAATTGGATGTGGAGTCACTCAGATTTGGAAAATGACTATTTGGACCTACATGGATAGATTTAGTAGTAGTTGGATGCTTGTGGTAACCAAAGGCATCTAATATCTATTTTAAATGTCTATGTGAGATGTGTTAGATTATTCCATCACATATTGTTGTGTTTACATGTAAACCATTACTTTTTGCAATATCATAGGCTCGTTATTGTGCATAGGTTTATAATTTTGTTTCCTTAATATTGGAAGTGTAGTTCTACTTTTGACACTATATTTACCTATAAAAGGGATGGATAATATGGGTTGAGATAACCCCAACCACTCCATGATATGTGGCTAAGCATTATCTACATACCAATACTCAAAAGAGGGCTCAAACCACATATAGTTATCCCACTTGGGTGTATTTGTGAAATTTTGGTCCACTAGTATGGATGCAACCTATAACCTAATTTACAACACTTGAAAATATGTAAAATTCCCTTGGGTGATTCAAACTTGGCTAGGGCTTACTCCTTTAAGGTGTTTTCTGATTTTGAAACTTCGGTGTTTTTATCTCAATGTGAAAGTGATATATGTATTCTTGATAAGTGTTAGATAGATAAGTGCTAGATATTTCCAAATAATTGCTAGATATGAATATGCTTAGGCTAGATTTGCATACATAAGTAGCTCTTTAGGTAATGTATTCTACCACTAACATGTGAATCATATGGGATATCTCATAGGGAAGATATGAAATTAAAATGACTATTACAAGGTGATCAAATAGATATGACATAGGTAAAAAAAATGGTATCAGATTCATCTCACTATAACTAGAGTCATGTAATAAATAGGATCAAATGTTTGATGATGATAAAACATTTTGATTAGGATAACAAGTAGATTAGACATAGATATAGGAATTATTATAGGTAACTGATAATAAATTAGGAAGGTTGGGTCCATTGATAGATGAATAACTAAAGAGGATTATGGATAAGAGTCATATATATATGCACAATTCATGTATGGTAAAGATAGGTCAAGACTAATATTTTCAAGTGTCTAATAAAAATTTATGTATCTAAAAATTCCACCCCCAATTTTTTCTAATATTGTAAATGCTATATTAAAAAGATAAATAAATTATGTACCATAGTATAACTACACTTTGTCTTCAGGAGAAGGCTTTGACTGCCCAACTTTCTCCATGAAAACCTATAGTGAAACACACAATAATCAATTTCCATATATGATATGAAATATGAAGTAAATTTTATCAATGATACATTTGAAATTTTAAATCAAATGAGGAATACACCTATAAGTAAGTGAACCACACTACCCTTTGAAGTATTGGTGACTAGGGTGATTATGCCCCAAGGTGAGTGCCACTATGTAAAAAATGGGTTGAGGAGTTAAATTAACCAACCCTTATTCAACTGATGTTAAACCTATAATAATATAAAGATGAAAAAGGTGAACCCCCATACTAGCCTTGTATGTAAATGTGGATCCCTATACTATATTGTATGTAAATGTGGAACCCCATACTATGTTTGTATGTAAAGGTGGAACCCCATATTAGGTTTGTATGTGAATCTAGAAAGATTGAATCAAATATTAAAAACATATTTGATATTCAGAATGTTACCTTTTGTACCATCATGAAAATAGAAAAGTGAATTCATGAACAATAACCAAACCTCATAATCTGATCTAATTGTACCAATTTAATGTATAATATTGTAAATTTATCTCATTTTGCCTCTAATATGATAAGTGTGATGCTAGGAATTTGATGATGGAGGGAAGGTTAGACCAAGTGTTAGTCTCATATAAAACAATGAAATCAAAAACACACTAACAAGCTTAACAAATCCATGCCTAGATCATAGGGGGAGCTTAGTGAACAAACAACAAATGACAAAACTCAACTAAAATGCAAATAAACTTACAAATTTTCCTTACCTTCCTTGAATAATCCAAATGATGTGTTTGTTTGTTTTGATCGGCTTGTGCTCAAGAAATATATGGCAATGGAGCTTGGATATCTCCTCTTCTTAGAACCATGATTGGTTTGGCTTTGGATTGATGTTACTCAAAGTGGCTTGGCTTGTTATTTTGGAATTATAACACTATTGTCATGCAATATTTCTCTAAAACCAAAATCATAACATTACTATGTCCAAGATCTCTAAATAAAGAGGTCTAGGCTTATATTTATAGGTTTAATAACTAATCCAAACCCAAGGTGAGTTAGAGTGTAGTTAGGTCTTGGAAGGGGTTCAAACCTAACCTTATTGACTTAATTAACCCTAATAGAGTTAAAAGTGTCAAATGGTCATGATTAACAATGAATAGGCATGTTGAGATATTTTAAGATATCTGACAACTCACAAAAAGGTAATTATGATTTCCTAGGATATTATTTGATTTTTGAATTTCATTTAATTGCTCATGGATAATTTGATTAGGCCTTTGATTTGGTTTTGCATGTTAATTAATTTTGTTTAGGCATTTTAACATTTTGAGTTAATTGATGTGTGTATTTGCCCTATCTAATAGGTCTATAGGCCAAATTGTATGTTATGAAGCTAAATTTGAGATTTTTAGTGATTCTTAGGTTGGATTTTCAAATATTGGTAAGAATCAATCTAAAATATAGTATGAAGCCATTGGTGTCCAATTTTATATGTCTATAATTTACCCTTATTTGGGAAGGCATTAAAAGCTATAAGCACAGTAATGTCTTCTCAAAGAATGAAAAGGTCCTATATGCTTATGACTTCAATGACAATGGATGAACCATAGGGTGCCCCCTTGAGGGAGCAATTGGAAAAGGGGTCAGCAAATGGTCCCTTGAAAGAAGTTAATAAGTGGATCAAATATTTGAAATAATAGGGTGAAATAAACTAATTTTCCCAAAGGTGATTATAATCAATGGCATATGAAGTTACCCCAGTCAGGGTAGATAAATAAGATGATTTTCCCACAAGTGATTATAATCATCCACATCAGTGGGATAAAAGAAGGTGATGATTTTCCCAAAGGTAGTTATAATCACTGAAAAAGGCTTAGGGTAATAAGAGATCGATTTTCCCAAAGGTGGTTATAATCATCAAAAAAGGATTAGGGTAGTAAGAAATAGATTTCCCAAAGGTGGTTATAATCAATTAAAGGGAAAACAATGATTTTTCCATAGGCAGTTATAATCATTGAGATAAAAACATGATCGAGGTGGGTAGAAGAAAGTGAATGATTTTCCCAAATGTGGTTATAATCATTAAATTGGTGGAAACCCAATGATTTGCCCAAAGGTAGTTAGAATCATTGGTAATGCAAGTGGGATAGTGTAAAATGGTTTTACCAACGGTAGTTATAAGCATTGTACCCTAATTATGGAAAACAAGTGGGACCATATACAATGATTTTCCCAAATGTGGTTATGTTATAAGCATTTTATCTTGATTATGGCAAACATGATATGAAATGATGATGGCAAACATGATATAGAGGCTAAAGATGAACTAGGCAACTTGTTAGTAGGGAGATGCTCATTCAAACTGGTAAGGAGGAAAATTATTTCATTTTTTTAATTACTCTATTTGGGACATGATTTGGATTATATTAGGAATGTTATTGGTACTAGTGCCAAGGAGATATCATTGTTGCCTTTGGTATGTAGAATTATCAAAGCTAGTTTTTGCTATAGTATGTGATGGGAAGCATCATGATAGAACACCATGATAACTTAGAAAAAATATGTATAAGGACTGAATCTCGATCCAATACTCATTGGAAAATAATTTAATAATGACAAAAACTATGATGATAATGTTGATGCATGAATATGGATGGATTCAAGAATAATGCACAAGGAATCACCCAACAAACACATGTAGACTGAATAAGGGCACGATACTAAAAGCAAGAAAATATGCACATAAACAAAAAATAAAAATAAAATAATTAAAACACTAAGAAAATAAAGGAACAACAAAATAAAGAGAAATATGAAATAAATAAACAATGATTAGGCATAATATTAGTACAAATAACATGACATAAACAAGATGAACATTACCCCTATTAAATAGGAGATAATGTAACAAAAAAAATAAAATGGGAGAATAAATGAAAAGGAAGGGGGTGGTCAAGCTGTTTCCAGATGTGCTAAGCAAGTGGAGACTACCTACATAGTTCCCTAGATGTAATATCCAACTAAAAATTTAGGCCAAATAAAGTTCTCCTAGGAAATGGGATAGACAAAAATGATGAGAAATAAAACATGATATATGTGATAAACTAATAAGAATGAGCTCATAAAATGATGAGAGCATGGGACAAGGTCAAAAAATATGGGGAAACAAAATGAAAAATAGTTTTTTGTGACTTAGTAAGGGTTCTCAGAATCCTTAAGGTAAAGAAGTGGTCAATGTTTTTGTTTTTTATAAATGGTTTTAAAAATGTTTTTTGGAATTTTTAATGTATCTCAACTCAGTTGAGAATGACAAGATACTAAATGGTCCAAGCTCATAAAATGGTGAGAGTGTTCAAACTAAAAATTAATCACAAAATAACAAGAGCATGGTGAAGGGATGACTGAGCTGATCTTAACAAGTATCGAGCACTACCCACATAGTCCTAGGATAGGACCTCAAGTCATTATAGTTCTACCTTACAGTGGAGGAATTTGACTAGTGTAGTATCTAATTCAAATAAAACAAGTAAAGTTGGCATAATGGCACAATATGACATAAATATGGCAAGTTGGTATATCAAGGCACAATAAACAAGTGTTATCCCTAGTTTGCTCATAGGTGGTTATAACTAGGAAATAATAGCATAAATAAATGGTACTGCTTTATCAATACATAGTTATAATTAGTAGCAAAACTAATGAGACATTGATTTTCCCAAAGGCTGTTATAATTAGGTCCACATAAATAAGGCATGGTATAGAATGGAACAAGAAATAAAGGATGTAACTACCAAAACTTCTATCATACTGCATCAAAATATGGCCTCTATCTAGAATACTTGAAATAACTACATTGAAAGTAGAACCAATGGATGAACCAAGGTCAAGTGAGCTAGGTAAGTAGGGTCAAAACAAGTTGGTTAATAGGAAAGGTATGGTAGAATGGAATGGTGGAACATCAAAGTGATATAATGATAGAAAGGTATGGTACAAATAAGAATATTAATAATATGGTATAACTTGAAATGGTCCTCATAGACAATACATCATGTCACTCAAGCAAATTAATGCTTGAGGTGTATAATGTTCATTGGCTCATAAAGTTTGTTGCTATTTGGTGTGGTGAGCCTGTATGCTCTAGTGATATAATCCACAATAATGATGAAGGGACCTACCTAGTTGGGTTTAAAATCACCTTTATGTTTCTTCTCAACCATGGTATTATTTTGGTTCTTTTTAAAAAAAAGATCACTTAGTTCAAATTCTCTATGTTTCATGCACCGATTGTAGTGGCCACAGAGTTAGTTCTGATATGCTTAAAGGTTATTTAATATGTTCATGTATTTTTCATCAAGTAACTCCATCTCTTGCAAGTAAGCTACTCGATAGTCTTCATCATCTAGGACATGATTCAAATAGATGCATAAAGAAGTTAACTTGAACTCAATGGGAAGAATGGCCTCAGTACCATAAACAAGTGAGTATGGAGTGGCACCTATGGGAGTACGATGATTGGTATGGTATGTATAGAGGGCATGAAATATTTAAAGGTGACAATCATAACCAACATCATTGATAATATTTGTAAGCATGTTAGCAATGGTTTTGTTATATGTTTTTGCCTGGCCGTTACCTTGAGGAAAATATGCCATGGAAAAATGTTGTTTAACCTCATACTCAACACACAGTGATTCAACTTCCTTGTTCTTGAATGATCTTCCATTACCAGATATAATGTTGGAAGGGATACCATAGTGGTAAATGAAATGGTTAAATATGAATTTGGAAATTTTCTTTTTAGTCATGTAAGTGAGGGGTATAGATTCAACCCACTTAGTAAAATATTCCATGGCAATAAGGATATATCTATGGACATCAGATGAGGTGGGGTTATATTCCCAATGAGATTGAGGCACCATATAGTAAATGGCCATGGTTTAAAAATTGGTTTTAGATTTTTGGCTGGGGCATGAATTAGATTGGCATGCCATTGAAATTTATCACATCCTTTCATATATACAACTGCATTTGCGTCTATCGTTGGCCAATAATACCCAATATGCAAGAGATTTTTGGATGGGACTAGCCCACTGGTGTGGGCTCCACATACCCCTTGAACTTCCCATAATGATAATGTATATTCTACCAAATTTAAATAATGAAGTAGAGTTCTATCAAAATTGTGACAGTATAAGGTTGGTCTAAGTAAGGTGCAATGTTGGGCATTGTGGATGAAGGCTTTGATTTGTTTACATGATAAGTCTGGTGGCATAATATGGTTATGAAGGTAAGTGTATAGGTTTGAATACCAAGTAGATCTGGGACCAATAATATCATAGATCATTATGATAGTTGAAGGTTCAAGAGCTGACACTAGTAGATTTTAAATGAGAAACTGATATTCTTTGGTCATGTCTATGTGTCGAATCAAAGATCCAATGGTAGCCATAGCATCTTCTATTTTGTTACTGGCCCTTGGTATATGTTCAAATTGGATGTTGATAATCTATTATTTTAGAGTGTCGACCATGGCCTTGTATGAAACCAACTTATCATGTTTGGTCTAAAAATGGTCTGTAACCTGATTGATGATTAACTAAGAATCACCATAAACCTTTAGATAATGTATATTCCATTGTACTACATGTCAAAGCCCTAAAACAAGTGCTTCATATTAGCCATGTTATTGGTGTAAGGAAATCTGATCCTAAATGACTTAGGGATGAGATCCCCATGTGGTGTTATAAATAAAAGGCCTACCCCTAATTTATGTGTTGTGAATGATCCATCAAAATATAGCTTCTAGTGCTATTCCTCAAGAGGTGTTTCAATGATGGTCATGATGGATTCATCAAGAAATTAGAATATTAATGACTCTATATCTACAAGGGGTGATTCTACAAGATAATCTATAAGAACTTATCCCTTGATGGCTTTCTCATTGATACTCTATCTCAAACTCACGAAGAAGCATGATCCATTTGGCCATGTGGCATTGTAAAGCTATTTTGGATAGTAGATACTTGATTATAAATGACCATGGTCTTATTGTTCAACATGTACTATCATACTTTCTTAACTACAAAGATAATAACTAAATAAGCTTTTTTAATGGGCATATAATTGTTCTCATACATAACTAGTGTATAAATTAGATAGTACATGATATGCTCCTTTCCATTATCATCATGTTGAGCTAGAAGTGCCCTCAAGGCTTTGTCTGTGGCTGATAGATATAGAAGGAATGGTTTTCCTAACATAAGAGGCAATAAAAATGGTGGATTTGCAAGATAGTCCTTTAGTTGTGAAAAAACTTTATGATAATCATTATCCCAAATAAATGTTACACTTTTTTTTAGTAGATGTGTAAATGGAAGACACTTATTTGCCAACTAAGATATGAAGCATTTGATGGATTATATCTTACCCAACAAACTATGGATCTACTTCAAATTGGTTAGTGGTGGCATATCTTTTATAGCTCATACTTTGGCTAGATCAACTTCAATACACTTGTGAGACATAATGAAGCTAATAAATTTACTTGAAGTAACTCTAAAAATGCATTTCTTAGGGTTAATTTTGACTTTGTATTCATGCAGTGTCTCAAATATCCTTCTTAATGTTGCTGGATGATCAACCCTGGTCTTTGATTTACCTAATATGTCGTTGATGTAGTCTTTAATAATGTCATGCATCATATCATGAAATATGATGGTCGTGGCTCTTTGGTAGGTGGCTCCTACATTTTTGATATCAAATGACATAACTTGATAACAAAATGTTCCCCATAGAGTGGTGAATGTTATTTTATGTTGGTTTTCTTGTATGATTTGGATCTGATTGTAGCCTGAGAATCCATTTATTAGTGAAAGCATATCATAACCCACTATGGAGTTGATAATCATGTCAATTTCTGAAAGTGCAAAGTCATCCTTAGATTAGGCTTTATTTATGTGTCTAAAACCAGTGCAAATTCTAATTCCTTATGGCCCTTTGTTGATAGGTACACTATTAGAAATCCATTTAGAATAGTTGATTGGACTAATACATCTCACTTCCAAGAGATTTTCTAACTCTTTACTAATACAATAATGTGAGGATTAATCTTATGTAATTTTTTTTATTGGTTTAGCATCAAGATGTGTCATGAGGTAGTGAAAAACTAAGGTAGGGTCCAAACTAGGCATGTCAGAGTAGGCCCATGAAAATTATCAATAAATTACCTCAATAAGACTGTAAGGAATTCATGATCCTCTTCAATGAGGGATGCACCTAATTTGATCCATTTTGTGTCATTTAGAGTCTTGATGTTTACCTTTGTTATATATTCCACTAGAAGGATCAAACCATCTTTAAGAATAATGGGTAAAGATTTGAAATAGTTTATAATTTTAGTGTCCTCTATTAGGACTAGTTCATTGAGTTCTCCTAAGCATGATGAATCAAAATCCCCTAAAGGTAGGGATGGCCTTGTAACAAACACTATTGGGAACTCTTGGATGATATGATGAAATGCTTGTTATTCTTCAAGACTGAATTCAAACCCATAGAAAAGTTCATCGTTATTGGTGTCTTGGATGATTCAATCAAAATCCTCTTGTTATTCAAGACTAAACTCAGACCCATAAACAAGTTCATCATTGGTGGTATCTTGGTCTATGTTTAAAGAAGGTTGAAAATCCCCATCTAATAGCACCTAAAATAGGTTTTCACCACTAGATTGGCCTTTATCTTTACTATTTCCCTTATTAAAAAGTACCTCAAAGAGGTTTTCACTTTGGGACCTCAATGTTTTAATTATTATTTTCTAGCTAAGGGTGTTCACCCACTCTCCAAAATAGGCTTAAAGATCCAGTTTGATTGATAACCATATTTTTTGGTCTCTTAAGGGAACATTGCCCCTAAGGCCTAGAAAATCATAGAAGGCTTCATCATTCTATAACTCATCAACTGACATGTTGGATTCTTGTTGGTCCTAGTTTATCAGTTGGGGATAATATAATAGAAGTGGGTTATGGAGAATGATTGGTTGAAGGGTACAAATGGAATTATTGTCAAATAAATTGGTACTGGCTAGGTTATCTAAAGGGTTATGACTGGACCCTACTTTGCTATCAACATTGTTGTCACTAGTTGTTGGTATCGAAACTCGAATAAGATATATAGGGTCACCCCTAGGTGATTCAAATCCAAGTCCATAGGTTCCTTTATACCTAGTCATAGAAATTGGCTCAAGTGTTCCCTATTGATTTGGACCTAGGCCCCCTCCTTCATAGTCTTAGTTCTCCGTGATCCTATTAGAAATGGGATGTTTGGATTTTTTATAACAATAAGCCAATTTATCATTATACAACCATGATTCATCTTCTACAAGAGGGTTCTATCCTTGGTGAGAGGTTAATATAAAAGTGATAGGTACTAGACTATGCAAATGTCCTTTGCCATTCTTGTCATTGCATGAGTGGTTTATCTTTTGGTCTTCCAAAGGACTTGGGGTTCTATGGAAGCTTTGTAATGTGAAAGGTGTCATGGGTTAAGTATTCTCCTAGACCATTAGCCAAGATGGTATAATGATTGGACATTTCAAGAGGTGACATATGAGAAAGTGAATCAAGGGTATTAGGGTCAATGCAGTTGGCCTTTAGTGAATCAAAAAGTATTGCTTTCCCCTTGTTCTTCTTGGCAACTAGATTCATGCTAAAATGGTAGTTATAGATTTTTAACTCAGCTTCTAAATGCCTACAATCCTTGTATAGATGTAAATATCCTAGAATAGTAACCTCCATTCTTAAATGGGAGAACTTGATACGCTGGTGCAATGTCAATGGGATTGTATGAATCTAATGTATCCAAGGTCTACCCAAAAGTATATTATATGACAAATCAAGATCTAACACATGGCATAATGTATCATGGGTCAAAGGCCCATTGATGACTGGTAAGTTGATGGTGCCTTGTGATTCTTGTTCTTCATTATCATAAGCCTTGATGGTGATTATCTTTTCTTAGAGATCCATTGTCATGTACCCAAGAAACTTGATGAGCTTTAGATGCACAATATTCAGGCCTGATCCATTGTCTATGAGGACACATTTCACTTTTTGTTACATTATGTAAACTTTGATGTATAATGGATTGTTATGAAGTGGACCAAGGGATGCCATATAACTTTGATTAAAGGTTAATTATTGGCTTGGAGCTATGTGTCTAACCAAATCTTGAAATTTGTCTAGAGATATGTCATTAGGAACTTTGGAATGGCCAAGGAACTTTGTCAAGATGTTTTTTTAGATAGTATATGTATGCAACAAATCCAAAATGGAGATTTATGCAGGTGTCTTTTGTAATTGTTTCAAAATGTTGAATGTCATTTCTTACACTATGGTAAATGGCTTGTTCCTAGCTAGAATGGGTGGTTGTATGATGGGTGAAGTTGTAGATGGTTGTGGGATTGGTATGGTAATCCTTGGTTGCAACGTTATGATTGCACAATCAAGATTAGGTATAATACCATTGTTGTTAATAAATGATGGTGGAGGGGGACTAGATAGGGTAAGTCTTGATAGCTAGTTCACTTGTGTGTGGTCATGAGATAACTATGAGTTATTAGTATAAAGTCCAAAAGTGGGAATCATTACTTTTTGGTTCACCTGTATGCAGTCCTAGGTCAAGGAAGGACTATTGGCATGGGTTGGTTGATTAGGTATGATTAGAAATTATTTTATCTAATTGGTACTTTGTCTTAGATTGATGGAAATGGTGCTAATGTGACCCAATACAAGATGGCCTACAACCATGTTATAGTCCTGTGTAACTACATGATAGGTATGTTGGTTGTTAGCATCATTTTAATCTTAGTTCTATCCATTATTTTGATGTTGTTGATTCTAATTTTGATTCTATTAGTTTTATTGGTTCAACCTTGGTTGTTGATACTATTGTTGTTGTTGTTACACTAGATGTTGTTGCTATTGTTGGTTGTTATGCTAGGGAAAGGGATTTTAATAAATTCCAAGGTTTTGATTAAATGTGGAAGCCCCAAGATCTAATGTGATCTCTCCACTTTCTAACATATTCTCAATCACATTTTTAATTTGCACACAAGACTAAAAATTATGACCATTGACCTGATGATATTCATAGAATTCATTTGGCCTATACTAGTCTAGATAGGTAACACCCTCAGGATAACACTTTAGAATAGGTTAATCAATAAAATTAGATGAAAAAATCTTGAAAACACATATTTAAGGGGATATCCAAGGTTACTAAAGACATGATGAGTAGGCACATTTCTCCTTGGAGGAGGGTTTTGCAAAGGGATAGGTTATTGCATTTGATATACCGGTCTAAGTTGCACTTACTGCATTTGCTAAAGAGGTTGTTGGTTAGGAGTTATATGCATATGTGGCATAGGCTATGTAAATGGTGTTTGCACCATTTGGACATGTCATTAATTTGTCACTCCATTTCTTACAACATTCTATTTGTGATTAAACTTCTTATATTTGTCATAGTTATTGGCCTAGGTTGGATACGACACTTGTACTTGGACTTAATTTTGATTTTGGCCATTGTTCTGGTTTTGGTTCTAGATTTGATTTTATGAGGTTATTTTAATGATCCCTTTATTAATAAGGGATATTTCAATCATTAAATGTTTGTAAATGATATCTTTAAAAATATGCACACACTTCAACTCCAAATTGTATGATATCTCACTATGTATATTTTTGGTAAACATGGAGGCTAGTTACTTATCTGGTAGACTATGGGTAAATTGGCTCATAAGGGATATCCATCACTATAGATAACTTAAAAATATTTCACCAACCTTTCATTTTGCTTTTATAGGGTCTACCAATGAAATCTCATGTTTGATATTATAAAATAAATGCTACACAAACTTGTCTGAAAGATCATCAAAATCAAATACTAAGTTCTTGGGTAATTTTAGGAATCATTCCAATGCTTTCCCTATTAGGCTTCTTGGAAACAAAAATAATGGGTATATGTAATTATAGGCCACTAGATGGCATATAATATTTTTTTTGTCAAATAGACCTTGGGGTCACCTTTCCCCTTGTATTTATCAAACTTTCCTGGCTCATACCCTAGAGGAAATGGTATCTGAAAGTACTCCATGTAGAAAGGGTAAGAACACACATTTTAAAATTTTAAATTTTTAGTTTATTTCTTACCTTGGATGAGTGTAATTTCATCCTTCATTTATTATATCTCTTGTGTGAGAAAACTAGTGGGATCATTGGCTTGAGGCAGAGCCTAGGCGGTCACAAGTGGATTACTTTGACCAGGGTATAGTGAAGGCATTTTCTAGGGAATGTTGGTTTGGTTAGGGGAATGGACCAGGAATACACATGCATGGATTAGGGTACAATTATTGAAATTTCACATACTATAATGAAATATTATAGTTGGGATTAGGTATGTAGGCCTAATATTAGGAATATTATAGCTGGGATGGAGGAATATGGCTATATTATTCCTATTAAGGTTGAATAGGGAGATGCTACTAACTAGTCATAACTTTCTGATTGAGGGGAACTTGTGAAATAAGACCCTACCATTGAAATTGTGGCATATTTTACATGAAAGGCAATTATTGCCTAATAGGTACCTAAGGAACATTGGAACCTATTGGTTATGCAAATCCCTATTGGGAAGTAGACACATCTTGGAGATTTGGCATCTATCACTGACCAATATTTGTATTTTATTGCTTAGACATCATTTGGATTAAAATTAGCATGTTAGTCTAAGATTGAAGAGGTATGTTCACTACTACCTGGTGAGGTAGAACATTGGTTTCCCCTATTAAGGTGTCAAGATGTTTTGCCTCTGCTATATGGGTATGTTTGATAGTGCCTATTTTTATGGAATATTACTCATCACCTATTAGGGTGGATTAATATTAATCACCTTTTTTTGTGGTATAACACTGGTCATTAGATCACTATTTAATCCTTGATGTTGGGTGCTTGAAGAAGTAACTGGTTGAGGATTAGAGGTAGTTGGTTGAGGCTGGGAAGTATAAACTCCTACTCCCTAAGTTTGTGAACCACTCATAGTGTTTTTTAAAGGCACATTTTATTGTTGACTATTTTCTTGTGAATTAGCACCACTTTGGTTTAAATTGGATGTTACTTGCACACTATCCACTATGTTTGAGTCACTATTATACATAGAATAAGAAGACACATCCTTGATAGTTGGGATAGTGAACATGTTTTCTCTTGAACTAATTTGCATAAATGGGTCTAAACCTTGATTTTTTTTGCCTATAAACTCAAATAAGACTCTTATTGAAAGAAGTGACTCAATAAAAAGTGGATTTGACATGGTCATATGATAAAGTTATGTGCTAGGTTTTGATATGTCTGATATGCCATCTATATTTAAATGAGGTGGTTTTCCATGAGGCCTTTTTGTGTGAAAATAATATGAGGATCTTGATATGACATTAGTATAATGGCATTAGGGTTACTAAAAGATGCTCATATATTGTTCTATTGTAAAACATGTTGTAAGGTTCTCTTACTAGACTTGACAAGTTTTCATGGGGAAAGTCTATCAAAAACTTAGTCCATACCTTTGTGATTATATTAGGATCATAGGTTGATGGAATTATAATGTAATAATTTTTTTATGATTCTATTAGGATCACTCTATCAAAGGTATGTTAGACAAATATTAGGTCATTTGTTCTTGGTCTTGCTTTATGTATGGAGGCATGCTAACAAAAGAATGGGCCAAAGGATCTTGACTCTATTCCCCTATTTGAATTTGTGAAGGTGGATAAGAATCCATCTCCCAAACAACATATTCTTCATAAGGGTATTGAAAAAATTCCTCTTGTATGACAACATTTCCATATCTAGGATTATACATGACTCCACTACATGTATAGTGAGACATGGTCAAATAAATGGAAAATGTTTCACAACAAGATGGGAATTAGAGTTCTACAAACTTTGGTAAAAATAGTATAATTCTAAATTTCCAATGTTAAATTCTTCAAACAAATAAGGTCAAGTAAAATGAATTAAAAACAAGATGCCAAACTCTAGGTCCAAAGATGTTCCAAATAGGTCTAAACTAGGAAAGGTAAAAGTTTCTAGATCTTTTGGCCAAAAACAACATCAAAATCTAGGATCAAACAAGGCATGTGCTAGGAATATTATCCAAATGCAGCATTAAAATCTAGACTTAAACCAAAGAGATGATTTTAATCTAACAAACTTGGAACACTTTGCCATAAACAAGGCACTTGATTCTAGGCATAAACATGATCGAATTGGTATAAGGAATTAAACAAAAGGCACTAGAAGATAGAGTTATTTTAATAAAAAAGGTATAAACAATACATTTTTTGAATTTGGGTATTGAATTAACCTAAGTTATGCAACCCAAAAGAGAAATATATGTGTATTAACCCCTATGAGATAAGGCTTAAATAGAAATCAATCAATGTTTGGATAAAAAATTATAAAATTTAATTAAAAACTCAACTTAAGAAAACTTAGGATTTAATTGAGCAACAAACTAGGAAAATTTAAATAATATGATTGTACTAAAACAAAGATCCAACAAGGCACACAGTTTGATGTCAAATGTGAAACTTGGACACAAGATAAGGCAAGTCTATTAAAATAATTTGAGTAGCATAACGACATTAGTGCTCTCAAAAGATGTAAATAAAGGTTTTTTAAAAGACTTATAAGGTTCAAAATGTGAACTGATTTGGCTAGCATAACATTACCCATTTCAATCAAGTGACACACACAACTTTTTTGACATAAAAAGTCTTCTAAGTTAAAGCAAGGTGTAAAATAGATGGCTTAATGCCTCCTCAAGAAAAAAGTAGTGTAGAAAAACAAAATAATTTATGACATGGTATAACAAACAAAATTAAGGAAAAATACTAAATACAACTAAATATATCATCCTTGATCCTAACAAGGTGTGGTAAGTGGGGTTGATTAAAACTTATAATTTATGATCATCTAGATTGATCCCAAGTGTGGCTAATATAAGAGAATCATCATGTCAATTGAGTTCATACCGATCAAATTATCATTTAAGGGTCTATTATTTTGCATAATGATTCCATCTATGGAATACTTAGTGGAATCTCTTGGTTGACTAGCCCTGACTTGGGCCTTGATTACAAAAGGAGAGGTTAGCCGCTCAACCCCCTGGCTCTCACAATATGTATACCATAATTTATATACTCCATCATGGAGTGGGGTTGAAATATTACATTTATATGAATCCCCAAGTCAATGATTTCCTAGAGAACTCATGAGAGGTAATGGCATCCCCTTCATAGGCTAAATTGCATGAAAATAAAACTAGGTAAAAAGACTTTAGGGTTACTTTTAGATCACCTAAACCATGTGTGTTTTGGGGAGAGCCTAGACAAATTTATTTCTATTCCTTGGAATAAGGAACAAATTAAATGAAAAGGTGTTTTTGATCACTTGATTTCCCTATAGGGGACATGGGGATAACATACACACATTATTCATTTTGTGAAAAAAAACAACAACAAATAGTTTCAAGAAATTGTGATTGAAGTAAATGTTGATTTTTGGCACAAAATTGAAATGTGACTAAGTTATTTACTTGGAAATTTAGCTTAAGTGTGAAATATTTGAAATATATTTTCACAAAAACCAATTTAAGAAAAACCATCTACATTCATTTACAACCCAAAACCCAAATGTTCAATATTTAGCCTAAGTTCATTTTTAAACACCAAAAATTTAAGTGTAAAGACTTAAGAATTCATTTTAAGCACCAAAATTGAAGTGCTAAACACATTATCAATCCTAATTCATTTTAAGCACCAAAGGTGAAATGTTCAAGATTTAACATGTTCATTTTATGACCAAAATGAAGTGTGGATGACTTAGCTAGATTCCTTTTTAGGTACCCAAAATAAAATGTGTAAAACCACCTAAACTTACAAATTTTTGTTCAAATCATGTCTTGGACATGCAGTGGTCAGATAGTATCGTTCTAATTATAATAAATTTAAATTATGAGTAAATGAACTTTGAAAAAGTAGCTCTCAAGTTTTGATTTAAAAAAACACAGTGACCATCATCAATCAGAACTGATTGATGTTGGTTTTAAGGCAACTAATGCCAGTCGATCTCAAAGAGAACTGATGATGGTAGTAAAGGACTGATACCAATTGACTAGTATCTATGTCGATCACTTGTGAACCTGAAGGTAAAACCACACAAGATGAAAACATTAGGTTAGATAATGGTTAGCTAAAAACTCAATAAAACCTATAAGGCAAGGATTAGATATAAAGTTTAAATGATAGTGAAACCAAGAAAAGATAATAAGGAATGCTAAAAAGACTCAAAATTCAATCTTTGTAAACCATGTTTCACCCTACATATCGACTGATGATGGTCACATAGGACTAAGCTCAGTTAGGCATAACTAATGTCAGTTAGGCCTAACCAATGTCTATCTCTATGTAAATCTGATTTAATTTAAAAATTAAAAATATGACAAAATCAAAGCTAAAATGGCAAATTTGAAGATAGTCAAGCATTATTTTATCAATTTTTGAGTTTCATCTTTATCTCCTTGGTATATGGGATGCTTCTTGTCTCATTGGGCATGCCATTTGTGATGTTAGGAATTTGACGATGGAGGGGAGGTTAGACCAAATGTTAGTTATCATATAAAATAATGAAATAAGAAACACACTAAAAAGCTTAACACCTCCATGCCTAGATCATAGGGGGAGCTTAGTGAACAAATAATAAATGACAAAGATCAACTAAAATGAAAATAAACTTACAAATTTTTCTTACCTTCCTTGAATACTCTACATGATGTGTTTGTTTAATTTTCTCAACTTATGATTAAGAAGTCTATGGCAATGGAGCTTGGCTATCTCTTTCTTTCCTTGGCACCATGGTTGATTTGAATTTGGCTTGATGTTTCTCAAAGTGGCTTGACTTGTGATTTTTGCATTATAACACTATTGTCATACAGTCTTGATCAAGAACCAACATTATAACATTACTATGTCTAAGCTCTCTAAATGAAGAGGTCTAGGCTTATATTTATAGTTTTAGTAACTAACCCCAACCCAAGGTGAGTTAGAGTGTAGTTAGATCTTGAAATGGGTTCAAACCTAACCTTTTTGAGTTAATTAAACCCAATAGAGTTAAAAGGTGTCAAACAGTCATGATTAGCAATGAATAGGCATGTTGAGATATTTTAGGATATTTTACAACTCATAAAAAGGTAATTATGAATTTTTAGGATATTCATTGATTTTTGAATTTCCTTTTTGATAATTTATTTAATTGCTCATGGATAATTCAATTAGACCTTTGATTTGGTTTTGCATGGTAATTAATTCTATTTAGGAATTTTAACATTTTTTAATATTTTGAATAAATTAATGTGTGCATTGGCCCATTTAATAGGTTTATAGGCCAAATTGTATGTCATGAAGCCAAATTTTAGATGTTTACTAATTATTAGGTTGGATTTTCAAAGATTGGTAAGAATTGGTCTAAAGTCTAGTTTGAAGCCACTGGTGGCCAATTTTAGATGTCTATAATAAGTATGATAACATATTTCGTATGATCCTTATAATCTTATATGCTGATTTGATATATGTAACCTATCACTCAACTACCTATAAAATGCCTGCATATGCATTGTATGTGTACATAAATATGTTTTAATACATACATACATACATGTGTGTGTGTGTGTGTGTGTGTGTGTGTGTGTGTGTGTGTGTGTGTGTGTGTGTGTGTGTGTGTGTGTGTGTGTGTGTGTGTGTGTGCGTGTGTGTGTTTGTTTGTTTATGTACACACACACATGTATGTATGTATGTATTAAAACATATTTATGTACACATACAATGCATATGCAGGCATTTTATAAGTAGTTGAGTGATAGGTTGCATATATCAAATCAGCATATAAGATTATACGGATCATATGAAATATGTTATCATACTTATGTCTCATTATATGAACTGATTTGATAATATGACATAAGATAAACCCTTTGAATAATTAAATATTTTCCAAAATCTTTATTATCTATGTATGGAGGATATAATATCTATTACAACTCCACTATTATGCCTCCTTTTTAGGTGATGGATGCAGCCTACAAATTACTCATCTCAAAATAAAATAGTTATACGTATCATGTTATATTGAAAGAGTTATATGTATCATGTTATATATAAATATATGTCATGTACAATGATATCACCACAAATTATCATACCAGTTTTAATAGAATCATCTTCCAAACCACTTGGATCTAATAATGTTTTACTGTGGTGACTTATATAAATGTCTAAAACATTTTAATATACCTATACAATGATTATTCCTTGAGATGTTTTATTTTATATCTTTTTCACCATGTAAAGATATATCACTAGTATAATAATAAATATCATCATCATAATCATAATTTATAGTCATTTACTTCATTTCCATGATCATGATCAACATGTCAAGGAACACAATTACTAGATGTAGTAACCTAAATTTGGTCATGAATACTTGATCATACCCATTTTATCCATTTTTACCAGTAATTGAAATGTGCACTTAATTCAAACTTATTTCACCAATTTGACTTATCCTAAGCACATGAAGAGACTCAATTCCATTTCAAAGCCATCCATTATCACCTAGAGAAATGATCTTACTACTGAAATCACCTTGATGCATTTTTCTGTCTTGACTCAGACCCATATTTTTTTTACTTTTCCTGAAAGGATGAGTGACCATTATTACTATCTATGTTTACCTATTATGCTTTTAACTCACAAAAAATAAAAATTCAAAAGGGAAAATATCTTTAGGGTTAGCCTAAATATTCTTAAACTCCCCAACATGTATTTTTCCCTCTTCAATAACTATAAAATTGCACACAATTCATTTATTTATAACATCTTTGTAAGTTTATCAATCTTATCATAATATCTTATTCACACAAGTGCACAAAAGATAAAAGTTGTTTATTCTTTCCAAGTAATATTCTAAGCACTTCAATAAGTCATGATCCAAGTTTGAATTTAGTTTTATGTAGCCTTAGCCCAATCATTATCAATTATTCAAGGTAATTCTAGATGCATTCATATAATAAAAGGTACACTATTGCATAAAGCATTTAGGTAGAACTACATGTAACTTTGATCCCTGTTAGGAGTATTGGTACGTAGGTAACACTCAACATAGTGGGGTTTTGAGGTCTAACACAATTACAACCACTAACCCCTTTTTACTCCACATTAATTTTTATCCTCATGGCACAAATATAGGGTTAGGCACTTTAGAAAGACATCTACCAATCTTGAACACATCAAAAATAATAGTAATTTACAAAATTTCAAAGGATTTAACCTTATTTTACAACATATTATAAATAGATATAAATGCTAGATAAGGATAAAAATGCCCATCACCATTGACCCTAACAGGAACTCATGTCCATAAAAATTTTGAGGATCTTCCTCTGGGAGGATTCTAGGTTTTCATCTTCATTATTATTTGTACATTTTTTCATTTAAAACAATTAATTGAATGCATCAAAATCTAAGTATATATCTCTTTTGCATAGTTTAGGCCGGCTTGTATTCATTTAAATTTATCAATTTCAATTATTTACTTTTAGTTTCTTATTTGAAAGTGTAATTACAACACCCTAATTTATTCAAATTCAACTTATCTCATTAGGAATTGATCACCACATTAATTCACAATTCATATAAAATATTTGGTGAACCCATGTGTTGATCAAACCTTTTCAAATCCTAAACTTTACTTAGGGTTATAACCTTTTAAGGTTTCAAAATTTTGGTCTTAAGGTTTCAAAAAATTTGTCCTAGGGCTTCAAAATTTTCTTTTTTCTTCAATGCATCTCATTTTTTCCTTTGTGGCAATATATTTTTCATGTCTTTTAGAATGGATGATATATGCATCTTTGATGACTATGATAGGATAAATATCCAATATTTTAAAAAAGATTCATGAATGAAATATTTTTTTAAGTAAGGTATAATATGGGAATAAGATCAAACATTAATTCAAGATGTTATAAGGTCTCCTCTCAAATCTCAAAATGGAAATAACTATTCTCCATCTCACCATGTCTATATAGTCACTATCATAAGAGATAAGTTGAGCAACCCTTTAGTGTCAAATGAATGCAATAAAAAAATTTCTCCTCAAACCCCTCCACCAACCACACATCTTATTCAAGGAATTTTTATTCATATTCAATCATAAATACATAGGGTTTGTGCTTGTGAATCCCTTAAGCATCAAATAGTCAGTATGACAAACTCAATAGAAGAATTACAATAATAAAATTAGTATTTAGTTTCAAAAATCACATCATGGTAAAATCATATAATATTCATAAAGAATATATAATATTAAAGTGTTAATCATGTTTTTTCATATTCATCTATAAATGTTGTGCCTAAAAATACTTCATCTCAAGATCGGAGGCCAAAATAGAATACTTTTACAACTAATGATTCAAAAAGTACACGAAAGGCTCCTAAGATTTTAAGTGAAATTTTCAGATAAATAATTCAAAACAAAGTATTAAAATTACCTCATATTCATCCTCTTATAATATCAAAATATTATTGTGCATAATATAGGATGCATGGGCATCATACAAATCATTGTTTTTCCCAGAAGAAAAAATACAAAGTCTCATTGATAGTGGTGATCGTATAATCGATCAATCAATCAAAAAATTCACTAACAATACATATATTAAGGAAAAAGTGTCAAAATAAAACTATTACAAAAAAATAAAGATGAAAAACCAAAGGTTACAAAAAGAACATGTTGAAAAGCAAAGGTTGCAAAAGGAACAATTGGAAAGAGACAAATTACTAAAAGAACAAGTTGAGAAAGAGCAAGTGCAAAAATAAAAATTAGAACAAGCAAAGTTACAATAAGATAAGCCTAAAAAAAAATTTAAAATCAATTAAGAAAGGCCTATAACACCTAATGCTACAAATATGGTTCTAAAATAGGCAATCATGCTTCATATCAAGAACCTTTCATTATTATTGTTCCCATAGATGGTAATAAATTTACAGTTGCTAAGGTTACAGACTCTCAAGAAGGAATTTTTATTCTACATAATTTATTGTATCCATTTAATATAGGTTTAAACACATAGATAATATAACCACATCAATGTCATGCCTGGGATCTATTGACTTAACAATATTATTTGCTTCAAAAGAATGTCAGCTTACTTTTAGTGTTATTTTTCATCCATCTGCATACAATTTTATGCTTTGAGGATCATGGTTAAAGTTAATAGGGGAATAAATTGATAGAAACAAATTTTATACTAAATTTTACCATTAATACAAGGTCATTTATATTTAAAAAGAGGGAACATATTTAGAGCAAGCACACAAAAATGATAATGTCTCTAAAGTGATTATATTTTTTATTCTAATCTGCACACATCTAACACATTTCATTTAGGACAAGTTATTCATTCACCACTCCTCACATATTATTTTGATATCATTGATATAATTGGATAGCTTGTGCATTTTCAAACATTCTAAAATCAAATTAACATACATTTAAAATATTAAAAACATGACTATACATAGTTTCTAATTATTTCATCTTCTATTTTCTTGCATTTGTGACCACTTGATCCATTATTATATGACCTTAGATTTATTATTGAATTTTTTGGCCTCTTATCCCTTCTATTTTCAATTTAGAAATATGATTAGGTCAAAATATGGATAAATTATGCTCAAACAGGGCATGTTCCTCTTAGTTGTTTACTCTGCACTAGCATAGACTTATTTTTTAGCTAAGACAAAACCATAAGAATTGAATAGAATCACCCAATGTTACTTTCATAATTGAACAATCCTATCTTTTACAAATTTTTACCCAAAAATTATAATGTTATAAGCCTAGGCCTTAATACTACCAATTTCTATTTTTCTAAATCAGTCTTTGTGAGAAAAATACTACTATTAATGAAAAATATCCTCTTATTCAGTACTTATTTCTATCACATGAAAATATTTTTACAACCATACATTTGAAAAAATGATAATGTATAGTCACTATTTTACATCATGTTATTGTTCTTACATGCTTCCCAATATCACAATGAGGCATCTCTCCCATATTTCAATTTTTCAATCTTTCTAAGTACATTACAATCATAGTTAAATGTTGTGAGATATTCATATCTTCTTCATATTATTCTATTTTAAAACATTAATTAATTTTAGTTTCAACATTGTTGTTTTCTAAAATTTTCAATAAACAAAAATAATCATAAAAATGTCAAAATATAAAAACATGCAACATATTCAAAAATACAAAATTAGTACTTGAACATGATTTGCAATCTAGTTTACATATTTGAAATATGTTATTTATCTCATGATTATTATATAACATATTGTTTATATATCACACATGCATTTATCTAATATAGATGAGTGTTGTGCATGACATGTAGACATTTCTAATGATTAAGATGTTGGACTCTCCTCTACCCATATACCTTACCAATTTGGGGGCATATTATTCATAGGTGACAATATGTAGGTGTTATCATTATTTAACCCTATACTATTGAAATGTTTATTTGATACAAATTTATTGCTAAAATTTATATCATACATAATGCACATGAACATGTTATTTGCTAGGACATGCTTACATGACATATACATATATTAGACTATATTTTATAATTTTATGTTCTATTTATGTTGTTTACTTATACATATTATATTACCCCTTTTATTTTTTATAATTTTTTCCCTTGGCCTTTGTGTGAGACTCTTGGATTGATGCATCACAATGTGATCTTATGTGTTCTGTGACATTTTAACATGTCATTGCTTTTGCCCTTAGACATATGTGTGGTGTACGACATTTTAACATGTCCATGTCTTAGCCCTTGGTCTTTGGTGTGTGTGAAATTTGAATATGTCCCTTGTTTGTGACATTTATCATGTCTACATGTGTTATTTGGGACATTTGAACATGTCCTTATAATTGGCCCTTTGCCCATATATGTCAAATTTTTATCATTTGTGCTTGATGAGTGTGTTATTGTTGAGCTTGATGAGTTTAATAATTGTCATGATCCATATCATACACTCCTAAAATAATAGCATACTAACATGATAATTCTAGTATCTTCAATGATACATTCTATAGGCCTTACCTCTTACATTCTATATAGAATTCAAAATTTACTATGCTAAAACATTTCCAAACACTAAAATTTTTTATGATTACATCTTACTACACACGTTTCAATTTAAATTTTATTTTGAGATGAGTGAATTTTTAGGAGCAAATTCACTCATCTCAAAATGGGGCACTTTAGTGAGATTTTCATGCATGAGACAAGCCATTCCCAAAGAGATTAATTCAATTGTGAACACAACCATAATTCAAAATTTTAAAATTCAATCATTGGCACATTTTAGGGGTGTATGCCATTGCATATGAAATCCTATTTCAGTTTCAAGGAGTAAATTCAAATAGTTACACAGTTTCGAAGTGACAATGAGCATTCACATAAAATTTAAAATTATATAATTATAGTGGGGGCATAATAACAAGTTTATGTGATAGTATTTTGGACATGATAGAAGCATTAGTGTACTCCATTATCTTTTTATCATGTTTTCATATGCTAAGATATACTAGGACAATACCAAAATGTTGTAATTGAATCTACAAGCCATCTACAGCTTTTGATTCAGTTTGATTTCATAGTTCATGAATTAGAGTCATCGAGAACTCTATAATTTTGTGTGAAAGTTAATTTAGATTTTAACTTTTTTTTATCTTGGGGTTATAAATATTGGCATACATAATCAAGTTTCAAGCATTATTAAAATGAGCAATAATTTCACTTCAAAAGAGAAAATATAAGATAGGGTTTGATTACCCCTAATTTTCTCTAATGGTTTGGCTAAGAAACCATCTTTTCCAAGTGCTTCATGAGAGGGACCAATTCTCAAATGATTCAATCAAGCATAATCACCAAAAAAAAGTCACAAAAATTAACATGGTTGTCACATATTAATGCATATTCATTCTATACTCTCATTTAAATTTTTAATTTACTCATATACAATAATTTTTTAATTTAGTAAAGTTTATTTTAAATATAATTTTTTAAAAAATTCAAGTAAAGTTCCAAATGTTCAAAGTTTAGTTTTTAAAGGAAAAAAATAGCTACTTCATGTTTTTCTTAGGGTTTCTAAACAATACATTACCTTGCATGATTGAAGTATGCAACTCAAAGATAAAGTGTGTCTGACAAACTAAGGTATGGTTTTCTTTTAATATAGTAATTGAATTTATAGACTAAATAGGGGGAAAATGTAGCAATCTAAATTTGGTCATGAATACTTGATCATGCATATTTTATCCCCTTTTACCATTAATTGATATGTGCACTTAATTGACACTTATTTCACCAATTTGGTCACGAATACTTGATCATGCCTATTTTATCCCCTTTTACCATTAATTGACATGTGCACTTAATTGACACTTATTTCACCAATTTGACCTGTCCCAAGCACATGAAGAGACATACTTCCATTTCAAGGTAATCCAATATCACCACTAGAAATGATGTTACTATTAAATCACCTCTATGCATATGTATGCCTTGATTTAGACCCAAAAATTTGTACTTTTCCTAAAAGGATGAGAGTTCCCAATGTTATTGTATTCATTTACCCATTTTTTCCTTCACTCATAAATAGTAAAAATTCAAAAAGGAAAGTATCCTTAGGGTCTGCGTAAATATTCCTAAACTTTTCAATGGGTCTTTCCCCCTCTTTAATCACTATAAAATAATAAATAATTCATTAATTTATAAAATCTCAGAAAGCTTATCAATATTATCACAAGATATTATTCACATAATGTCACAAAACATAAGAGTTACCTATTCTTTCCAAATTAGCTTCTAATCACTTCAAGCAGTCATGAGCCAAATTTGAATTCAATTTTATATAGTCGTAGACAAGACATGATCAAGTATTCAATCCAATTCTAGATGCATTCATATATCCAAAGGAGCATAATTACACAAATATCTTAGGTGAGATAAAGACATGGAGGTTTGGTCCCTCTTCAAAGTATTACTATGTATGCAGTACATATCATAGTGGGGTATTGACGTCTAGCACACTCTAATTGTTAACCCCTTTTTACTCTTTCTCATCTATTTATCTCCTTGTGGCACAAAGCTAGGGTCTACAAATTCTAGAAGATATTTTCCAATCTCACACTCATTATAGAAGACATTTATCACAAACATGCATAATCTAAACAATCACATAGGATTGTTCCCTATTTTCTAACATTCTAAAAAGGACAAAAATACTAGATAAGGATAGAATTACCCATCACTATTGAACCTACTAAGAAATCCTATTTGTACATATTTTAAGGATCACCTTTTGGGAGGATTCTAAGTTTCATCTTCATTATTGTTTTAATATTTTTTTAGCTAACATAGTCAATCGAATGCATCAAAATATAAGAATATATGTTTAATTTTCATAGTTTAGGATTATTTGTATCCATTTTATTTCATCAATTTAAATTTATTACTTTTAGTTTCATTTTTTTTAAGTTTATTTACAACACCATAATTTATTCAAATTCAATATATCTAAGTAGGAATTAATCACAACATTGATTCACCAATTTAGATAAAACACCAACCATAGAAGTATGAATATTGAAAATTATATTTTCATGGTCATTGGTATAATCATAAGGTATAATAACATATTTTGGAATTGACTTAGTGGATCTCTTTTGTTTTTCCCCATTTTCCTTATTATTAGCATCATACACCTTTGGTGTACTCAGAGAATAATTTTATATCAATAATTGAGCATTGGTTAAAGGAATGATTTCCACTTCCTTTTATTGTTTTGTAGATTATACATATCTTGAAATGAAGATGGTTTCACCTTCAAGTTCAAATGTAACATAATCATGATTCTTACCAAGTGTTGAACCCATTGCTCTTATATGTGATCTTATATTTAGACAAATTAGGGCTAATATAAAATGTAGCAAAATATGTTTTTAGGTTAGGTTTTATAAAACTTAGGGACCCAATGCATAACTCAGATGAAGTAGTCTTATTCAACTTATCATTTTATATCTAAGGGAATTGAAGAGTGTTAGACTTCATACATTGATTTTAACCATCATTTCATTAAATCTAGACATAATCTAGTCTAGATTAAAACCTCAAACTACCTTTATTGGATTTTATAGTATCAAATATTGGAATTAAATTTATCTATTATCAATTGCCAATTTATTTTTTTTATGGAATTATATATCTTATTTCTAGATTCTAATTTAAAGGTTTTTAGAATTTAGTGTTAAACAACTATATTCTTGAATTTAATTTGTTGAATTAATTCAATGTTTTATTATAAATAATGATAGTAATTAATATTTCAATTTTATGTAATCAATTCAAATTAGGCATGATAAATTAAAACATATTAATTATAATTTTTTTTATTACCTTATAAATGCAGGAAAAACATCACAAATATCCATTTAATATTGAGCATGGTGAAATCATCGTAAACTTATATGTAACATTTAATGTGGACAAATTATGTCAAATATAAGTGCAAAAAAAAAAAAAAAAAAATATCCATGTAACATTTATTGTGGTTAAATTATCACAAATATCTTTGTAACATTTAGTGTGGATAAGTTATGACAAATAAATTTATGTTACATTTTGAACATCAAAATTATCATAAATATAATTAATACAGCATCTAATTTATTGAAAATAGCTTACATATAATTGTGGACATATATATATTTCCATACCATAAATATAAGTTTGCGTAAATTACCATAAAAATAGTTAGTTTTGAATTATTATCACAAATAAAAAGAAAAATTATCTCCATAAATATATAAAGTTTTAAAAGATTATCACAAATAATTTATTTATTGAACACTCACTGTAATCTAAATATAACTTGCCTTACATATGTGACATCTTTCACATGTAACAAAACTAGCTATAAATCATGTAGCAAGTAATCACTTCAGAGAGATCATAATTAGAAGTCTTTGTAATGATACATTTACCTTTATCACTTTGAGTATTTTTATCATAAGAATCATCAATTAACATTGTATTGAAGTGATTTATATACCCCTACTATGTTTCCAAACTAAATCATGTGCCTTGTAGAATATTACATGATTTCCAAAACCTTTATAATCAACTCATCAAAATAATTCGCATTCTTCTTGGTTATATAAATTCAACATTATTTTGTTTTAATGTTATTTCTTGAATTGGTGAATTCATTACATTGTTTATGTTTTAGAATTAGCTGATGTCTATTTCATAATTTTGAAGATACATATATACTTTTGAAATAATTCTTTTAGGTTTGGTCAGAGGAAATATTATTTATTTTTAATCTCTATACCCCCCACTGAATTTGTTTTCAATGACTTCATTTTTATGAATTATATGAATTAAAACATCATCAAGTCAAACACAATCAACATTGATCATTGTGATTAAATTACTTTAATTGAGTTATTGAGATCAATTTCACCTAAATATGCAAGGATAATCTCATTTAAATATCTAAGATGAATTTCATCTAAATATAAAATTATAACCAAAGTCACTTGTTTATATATGTTAGCGTAACAAATACAAAGCAAAGGTTATAATATTTTTTTATAAAGACTATTGTAATAAAAATAAATCAATAATTTGATATAATAAATACAATTTAAACAACACAAGATAATTCAATCAAATCCATTTATTTATATGGATTACTTTAATAAATTTAAATGAAATCAATCAAATTCATTAATGGTTTTTTTATATGTTTCCAAAGAGTAATGCATTTTTGTGTATAATCTCATATGCTCTAATCACATACATAAGTGTGTGATTTTTTTTTTAAGAATGTAGTGTGTCATCAAATTTCCAACTTGAAGGCAATCCAAAGCAAAGAGAACCTTATTTGTTGCAATCAAAACATGTTTTCTCATTTATAAAATATATGTTTTCTATTCCATACACTGTTTGTATTTGTCCAGAACTAATTGTATGTTTTTTAATGTATATTGACACAATATTTATTTTTTTCATTATAAAAACATTGTCACATATCTCGCAATATGATATTCGACAAACAAAAACAAATTTAACATTTTTTATCTAGTAAAATTGACAAATGAAATAATGAATTACTCTTGAGTGTAGATAAGTAAAGCATAACCCAATATAGAAATATATTTTTTGTAATCTTCAACAAATCATGGATAAATGCACAATAAAAGAATATATAACGTGAATCTACAAAATTATGTTTTATTCTTGGAGATATCAATTTGGTAATCCCTATAACTCCAAATAACATTCCTTTCACTCATAATACCAATAAATTTCTTCCAATAAGAATGAGATCTAAAAATATGAGAGAAATAAATTATTTTTAATCTCAGTGTAGAAAAAGCCAATCAAACATAAGAATAAGTATATCTATGAATAATTATTTTTGTAACAAAAGAAAGAAATGATTTTTTATATAAATGATTTTTTAATTAAGCAAGTATTAATACTCAAAATAACATTAGTATATCAAGATGTAATCAAACATAATATTATATCTAAGGATAAATATTGAATTTGGTGATTAGAAATATCATGATTGTATTTTATACAAAATATTTTTTTAATTAGTTAAGTAATAGTGTTAAAAAAAATTAGTATAACAAAACCCAATTAGGAAATTAATAGTAGTAAAAATAAAATCAGTGCATCAAGATCCAATCAAACATAATAATAAGTATCTCTAAACACAAATATTGAATTAGAGGAGTAATATTGAAAGTGTCCACTAGTAATTTCATGATTATATGTATTTATATTTAAAAATCAAACTAATATGAATTAAAATATCTAATTGTCAGTTAACATTGCACACCTAGCATTGCAAATGATTTATATAATTATCAATTAACATTCAAGTCCACAAGCAATGTCATAATCATCTTCATTTGAATTTAATATTAAAACTAGCTAAGTATTCAAACCAACGTGAATGGAAATATCTAATTCGAAATCAAATAATTTGAATTAGGTGAATAATGTTTAATTTATCCTCTAAAATTATCATTATTACCTAAATTTAGATAGATAAATCAAACCAATAGAATGAAAATATCTAGTTATTGATTAACATTGCAACCCACTAGCAATTTCATAATCATTTGTATTTAAATTAAATATTCAAACCAATATGAATGGAAACATCTAGTTGGAAAATAATATTTAATTTATCACCTAACATTATCATTATTGTCAGTATTTAGATCGATAATTTAAACCAATATGAATACAAATATCTAGTTGTTAATTAAGATTTCAATCCACTAATAATGTCATAATTTTGTTAACTAAATATTCAATATTAACACACATATAAATAGAAATATCAAATTGTTAATTAACATTCTAGGAAAAGATAGTAAAATAATTTGAAAAAATATGCAAATTTTTATTTAAAGTTCTAAGTATAGTATAACAATTTCAATTTTTTGTGGAATATTTATATAAATATTAGAAATTTAATTTATGTATTATGTCATAAATCTTAATTAGTGTTTTTAAGAGCATGATGATCTATGGATATACAAAATATGCTTTAGGAAATCTATCACATCCTTCTGATTCACAATTAAGGCTAGTTGTGTAAATAATGTTGTCATAAGCCATTTATCCTTTTTTAATTCTTGATTTGGCTAGACCTTCGTGGATATGGTAAAAATTTATTCAAGAACACCTTTTTTATAAGATTATCTATAATAGTGATTTTAGCATTATAAGTAAATTGAGAATCCCTCCAAATTGTATCCAAATTATTAATACAATTTTCTTCTTTTTTAATCACAATGCTTAGCAACCCAATAAAATAAATGATGTTCCTCCACTTTAGTTGATTGTATTAGTTTCACTACAATTTTTTACATTGATATCTACATTAAATAGAGAAAAAGATACAAGTTGAAACTATGTTCCTCTTGGTTGAATGTGCTTGTATTTTATTTGGAATGTTTCTTTCTTTTTTGAAATAAATTTATGTATTAACAATCCATCTAAATTGAGAACAAACATTTATTTTTTGGAGGAACTATATAAAATAATAATATTGAGATTAATATGGAAATACATTTATTTTTAAATGTAACAGTGAATTGAAAATAACAATTAAACAATTAGAGTGAAAACATGTATAAAATTTCAGAAAACTATATGATAAGAAGGAAAAGAAGGTTTGTCAAATGGCAATTATTTTTTAATACCTAATATTAACTAATAGTTTTAATTTATAGTGTTGGATTTGATGTACCATTTGTGTCGATCACCTCTAATTTCATCAAGTTCATTAGTCGTGTTAACGTGTTATTCGATAGAGACACTTGTCTCCTCTTGAATCGAAGTCATGCCCATATTTAGTTCTTTATTTTTAGCTATCATTGATTTTAATGGATCTATCAATTATATCCAAAATCATACAAAGAAAAAATTATCAATATAAATAGGTGGGATTATTTTGTAACATGAATTTTCCCTTTAGTATGAGCAACTAGTATACTCAACTGGATTTGTCGTAATATTTTTGTAGTAACTTTTCAACATCATCTCTTGCTTTATATTTTTGACTATGCATATTAATAAAGTTTTTTATAAGAATTTGGATTTAATAGGTGTATTAAATATAATTAAGATAAAATTATTTGAAAGAAATAATTTTTTTTAATATAACTTGCACAATAAAAATAAAGGCAAATTACTGAAAGAACTAAAAAAGATTTAGCTATTTATTTATGATTTAACTGTGTGAAATTGGAAAGTGGTAGGAAATTATTTACATATATGACTATGATTCATTATAATTGTAAATGCTTAGGGTCAAGAATGCCAAAAATGGGATATGACTCTAATGATCAATTTTGTCATCTATAGAAAATAATGGAAATCAAGGCACATTCATCTATAGTTTCTTGAAACATGCCTATGTGTGAAAAAATGACCTTCAAATGTCCATTAATGACTTATAAATAAATTATTTAAATTTGAAACCCTAATAAGGCTTTCAATAGTTGAAAACCTATAGAAAGAAAGGGGGCAATGCAATGGGTTGAGTTGGCCCCAATAATCCCCATGGTGATTGATCACTACCTATATATCCAATACTCTAAGGAGGGAAATCAATTCTATGTACTTCTCCCACTTAGAGTTCTTTGTGTGATTGTGTTTATTTTTCTACATGTATGCATATAAAGATGGATTGAATACTTGATAATTCTTTACTTTGACCTAGATAGAATAAGCTCTTAACTTGGATAAATACTACTTAAAATGATTAGAATCAGATTTGGAAGAATAGGGAAGCTTTTCTCATTGTGAAATAAAGTAAGTGTGCCTTAATATTGAAATTACCAAGCAATAGAATAGGTGACTTAGGTGTGCCTTTAAAGTAATTATCTATCTTAAAAATATGAACTAGCCTATAAATGAGGGTCAAAATTTTAAAAGTAACCATTGTTAAGGTGAATGTTAGGATTGACCCTTCAGGGGTCAAGACTGACTGCCATGATTTATCCATACTGGTCAATCATGTCCCGAAAGGAAATGTGTGAATTTGGAAACTAGGATGTCTATACAAAATTTTAGAGGAGGTTTTAATGATTAAGAAAATTTATGTATGCGTACAATAGTAGCTCAAAAAGTGATAGGTTTGTATAAGTACTCACAATAGATTAAGGTGTTGAAATAGGTCTAAATTAAGTTTTCTTATCAATTAAAGTGAAAGTGAGCATAAAATGATATTATCAAGTATTCATCACCAAATTTGAGTGACTAAATGTTCCCCTCATTTGGTATATAAATAAAATTAATAGAGTAAAATATAAAGATCAACTTGAGTGTGTACAACACAATTTTCCTTTGGGAGAAAGATCCAATCATGAAAGGTGTTCCATGGTAAATCTTGTATTTGTGAAACCAATGTTTCTCTTAGAACATTTCTTGAATATGTTGTTTCCTATAAGAATTAGATAATTGATGCTTCCCATGAAGCATTTAGAGAGATTTGGTTACTTAGTTGAGCCAATGGTGAATTGAGGGTGATCAAGCCCCAACTTGAATTGAAATGAATAAAAAATAGAACCCATTAAGCGATGCAAAAACCTCATATTATGATGTTGGTATTTATAACCAAAAATAAATAAATAGGTTGGGATCCACAGTGGATTCACATTCTATAATTCTAGAGGTCACTAAACCTCTAAATTATGCATTATGTGTAATAACTTAATCAACCATTATAAATGGCTCGTAGATTCACTTGTCACTTTATTCTTTAGTTCTTGTATGCATGACCAAAAGAGAATGGAGTACATACATGCTCTTATCATTACTATGGATAGTAAATAGTATTGAAAACTTATCATGAATATATATCATGCCCTCATTAATAAATGTAGACTCTATAGCTGAATGTAGATGGAAATTTATAAATTCTATTTAAAGTTTGTGCATGAATTTGTATCATGCACCTAAAATTGTATGAAAATGTAAATTTTAATGTAATATGAGTTCATATTCATGGCATATTGACCCATATTTTTACTAATAATTTAATTTTTAATTATCTAACATTGTATTCTATACTCAAAACTAGTTTTTTCTCAAAGAGGTTTATCTTATGTATGAAAATCCCACTTAAACTCACCCCTTTTGAGGTAAGGGAATGTGTATCATGAATGTCACTCATATAAAAATAAAATTTAACTGTATCATGCATATTAAGATGTAATCATTGATTATTTTAACATATGTAAAAATTATGTCAACATAATAAGATATGTACCATTCAAATCATGTATGTAACATATGAAGCAACGTCTATAGAAATGTATCAATGAAGATCATAGTAGTAAATTTTAATTGAATCATACATAATAGGTATTACACGATATGTATTATGGCATTTATCAAAACTAACAATCTTACAAAGCATATAAAAAAAACAAGTGTAATATCATAAAATAAGGCTAAGGGATGCATACAAGGGACATGTTCAAATGTTGCATAATAAAATTTTAAACACAAATCCAAGGACCACACATAAAGGACATTAATAATGTTGAAAATAAGGGACATGTTCAAATTTTCCAAAAAACATAGGGATAAGGGCCACAATGAATAGACATGTTCAAATGTCTCATAAAATAAATAAATAAGATGTAAGAACATCTTAGGTAAACCAACAATCTTGCATCACAAGTTTTGAAGTGTGAAGATAAAGAAGAGAACTACACACCATAAAAAAATAGAAGAACTTGTAAATCAAAAAGAGATGATTTTTTTTAAAGTGCATGTGAATGGCATGCAAAACAAAATCAATTTAGTGTAGAAACACTTACAGATCAATGTAAGAGGAAACTTTAGAAAGTGCATTTAAATGGCACAAAATTAAAAGCAAGTTAGAATAAAATTACAAATATCCAGACCAAGTAAATAATAAATAAGATAAGGTAATAAATAAAACACAAGGCATTAAATTAAAAGACACCTACAATTGGAAAGCACAGTGTAAGAAAACAAATGTAGAGTATGAAGTGGAAAGAAAAAATAGTTAGGTAGCTAGATGTAAAGTAAAGGATGAGACCTAGTAGAGTTAAAACTTAATTGATGGTGATGGAAAAAAAATATAATAGGAAATATTTGAATTAATTATTATTTTGACTATAAATCTCATGGTATAACTTAACCTAGGATACCCTAGCGAAGGCCTTAAAATTTTGGTGTCAAGCCTACTTAACAATTATCCATACCTAGAATGGATGTGTTGGTGACCAAGACTCAACAAATATAAAAGGGGGATTTAGGTCACATTTGGGTTTTTCTATTGTGTTTAGTTGTTTATGGTGATTATTTTTTGAATTTTGGTTTTCGATAAGACTGAGACTATAGAAGAGATGAGGCCTTAGGGTTGAACTCTGCCAAAATTCATAGTTGATAGAGTGAGTGAGAAAAGATATGAGAGATATTTAAAAGGGAGCTAAGGGACCCTATGTAATAAATGAATATAATAATACCATGTATAATTATTTTTATTATTTAAAATTAGTTTTAATAATCTATTGAGTGATCTAATGGCTACATGGTGAGTGTACCTTCACTAGGAACTTGCATTGTGACTACACCATGTAATATCAGAGGAAAGTCAAAAACCTCAGGAAACATAGGAAGTGAAGAGTTTATGAGCATAAAAATATATAGGGATGCAAAATATAATAATGGTATAATGTTTACCATGAGGTAATGCACATAAGATATGCTTAGAAGACCACTTACCAGTGAGGTAGATAGTAAAAGAGTGTTGAGAGAAGAGGACTAGAGACTACCAATCGTGAGATAACTAGTATAGTTTGACAAGATAAGAAATGATTGATTAACAACTATGATGTAAATACTATAGAATAAAATAGTTATTTAATACCATGGTAGACATTTTTTTAGTAGTTCAAAGAGTCCTAAAGTGCCTACATAAGATTGCACTAGTGAAGCTCAATAATGGGTGGCTTAAATGATTGAGAATTAACCAATCATCAATTGTGAGGTATTGAAACACAAAAAATAGAAAATTCATAGAAAAAAACATAAATTTGAAGTAGTAAATGCACAAATGATAAGATAATAACATTGAACCATTGATAACCATGACACAATTGAGTGCAAGAGAGGAAGTATAGACATAATCATTGATTAGAGGTAGCTAGTGTAAAATTAAATTGAGAATGAAACACCAACACAATTTATGATGAGAGGAAGTCAACCATAATAAAAGGTTAATATAATCAATAATTATATGAATTCAATCATGAGAGAGTAGAGTGTGATAAAATCACCAATTAGATGTAGCTAATGTAGAAGTGATGAAAAATCACTAATCTGAGGTAGTGAGGGCACAAGAACATCTTCCAATCAAAGTATTAGAATGAAAGTGATACAAATTATAAAAACACAAGGAGGAAACCCAAAGGATAATATGAAGTGAGTCATAAATTTTGATTGTAATTTCATGCTGAAGAGTGTATGGGACTTTGTAAGAGTGAAGTATGCATGGAGTAGGCCATGAGGCAACATGTTAAAGTGCTAGAGAAACTTATAAGATAAGAAAATGTGGAGAGGTAATGAAAGGGTAAGAATATTGAATCATATGGTTTATACACTATTATAACAATTAGTATACCCATATATTCAACTTAAGTTAGAATAAAATATCAATAGTAGCTGACTAATAAGAGGTACTAAGTAGTAACCTTAGGAAGAGGCCCAAGGATAGAAATAAAGCCAACAATGAAGAAGAATAGCATCCAAGAGATATTATCAAAGAAGTCACACAAATAAGAGTGGATAATGAGAGCATAAGTATTCTTATGCATGGCATATAGGGTGCATGAAATAGGTGTTTTTAAGAACACAATAGAGAAATACAAAGTGGAGTAGGTGGGAGGGTGAAATGTATACAACTTGAGATGAAGAGATGAAGTTGAGAAGAAGGAAGTGAAGAGATAAGTCTTTAATTGAACCTAAGTTATCTTATAAATAACAAGCAACATGCATATATATAAGGCATGATAAGATAAGTGTCGATAAGAAAGCATATATGATCTATAAGAGGAAGCCAAGAGTCAATGAGGAGAGAAAAACTAAAATGTAAAAAGTATCTAAGTGCATGGGATGAGATACACAATAATAATATAGAGGAGAAATACTCATAGATCATAAAATAAGACAACACATGATAATAAGTCAAGAAATATTGTTTAAGCATGATTAATTAATGTAAGGGACCAACAAAGGATGTGTTTAACATGGAGATAAGTATAGATAAAGGAATAATCCAAAGACATTATAGGATAATTTTGATAATGAGGAGTTTCCAAAGAGAAACTAAGTCTAACAGATCATCAAAAATTGAGGAAGTTAGCATAGTAGCACAATAGTCATAAGTAGAAAGAGTAATTGAATTCTAGGATAATGATAAGCTTTGAGGCAACTAGAAGAAGCATACGACATGAAAAATAAGGTGAGAAGAGTATCTTATTGAGTATCTAAGGCTAATAGATCATTGAACATTGAGGTAGCTAGCATAGTGGTTCAATGATCAAGAAGCACTAGGGAAGAGAAGATTTTAGCTTAGTGCATCTAAGACTACCACCAAACTTTGAGGTAGTTATAAAGAGTGTAAACCTAAGAACACACCAAGGGAAGGAGATAAGAGTTTCCTTGAGAACAACTAAAAGCTATCAGATCATTGAACCTTGAGGCACCTAGGAAGAGGCACAAAGGTTGAGAACATGCCAAAAATGAGATCATAGGGGAGATGAGTTATAAAGAAACTAAGTAAATGATGGTAGAGAACTGAATGTGAGGGACTAATAGAAATAAAAGTCTAGAGATGCATGAAGGAATGAGAGATAGAAGCACCAAATTAGAAGTTGTGTGAAATTATTATGCAAATTATAAATAGAGTAGGCAAGGCATGCCTAGTATAAGGTATGGAAAATAATAAATAAAGGTTACACGAGTAGGATTGTGTAGAAGATGAAGATAAGATCAACTTGTATCCATGCCAAAGAAGAGAATAGTGTAACAAAATAAAAGTGCTAATAAATAAGATCACATAGAAATAAAATGAATAAATGATGCTAGAAATAAAACCAATCTAAGTCGATAGAGAAAATTGACATGGGAGGATATGCATGAGAGAATAAATAAGCACCAAAAGAAGATGGAATACAATAGTGTTGGAAGAGGACAAACCTGAAGACATGAAATAACATTATTCACATTGATAGAAAAACATAAAGAGGATAGAAGAAGAACATGAAGAAGGAGAGAATATGGGAAGAAAGTTTCTCAAATAACTAAAAATTGTTGTGTTGAGGCAACAATGAGGAATGAGTGATTAGAGGTCCACTTGCAGTAGTGCACAAGGGACAAAGGGCATGGAGTAAATGATATTCACTATAAAGGAAAGGAGCAGAGATACATTAGGATTAGAATACACCTAAATAAGGGTTAGAGAAGGAATGAAAGAGTCAAATGATAAATGGCTAAGGTGGCACAATATCCATTGTGGATGACAATAGGAAACCACTAAAGGAAGTAGAGGTGGATCAAAATCAATTGGAAGTTAACATAGTGAAATTTTATTTATGCAAGGCACTGAGAGGTTGCCACAATGAGTAATGATATAAAATCATCCTAGAGATAATATGTAGTGGCTAATGGAATATCAATCTAAGTATGGATTAGAGTGAGTTGAAGTAGAAGAAGAAAGGTGAAAATTAGAAGTGTCTCACAAGGGAAAGAAAATGAAAAGAAGAGAAATAAAAGGAAGAAAGTGCACATAAGGAAATAATGAAGAATTTTACACAATAAGGTTCAAACAAATCGATTATAATAGGCAAATAAATCATTTGGGTGCAAACCTAGAGGAGATAAAAGAGGGGAAGCAACGATAAGTGTGTAGAGGAGCCATCAAGCATGCCACAAAGTGGGAGAGTTGAAAACACTTGGTGAATACAAGATTACAGATGGACTTAGATGTAACAGAGTGAGGAGAAGAAAGGAATATGGGATAAATGTGTAGGATAATTTTTAAGGCATACACAAAAAAAGGAAACTTGGTCGGATCGTAATGTCAAGGTGGGTGTAGACCCATTAGATAAAGTGAGAGGAGAAAAATAGGAGAAATGGGAGATCTAGAGAAGAGTAAAGGGAAAATAAGAAGAGAATAAAGAGATAGGAGGATCTAAATTAAAATAGAGTAAAACAAACCTATTTAGGTATAACATCAGTGAAAAGGTCAAACCTTGGCCAAGGCAACCAACCAGAATAATTATTCCATCACTCAATCCCAAATGTATACATGGATTACATTTTAGTTACCTAGGAGTCTAATGCAAGATCATCCTAGGTGAATTGATAATATTGTATCATAATTTTTGGAATGCACGGATAAAGGAAAGAACTAGATTTTAGATACAATCACTTGTGGATAATTGTGTAATGAAATGTTAGAAAGCATGAAAAAATGGCATGTGAAACAATAAAGGAGCTAGAGTAATCAAATAGTGTGTAGGATAGGGAAATACCTAAAACATGATGTTCATAAATAAAATACACCAATGTCAAGGAATCATAGCATAAGGAAATAGACATAAATCTTGAAGTAGAAAGGATAAATGGCTAGTCAACTAGTTGTAAATTGAAGGATGACACGTAACAGAGATGGAACTGAAATGATGATGAGGGAAAACAAGATATATGAGGTAAGATTTGAAATAATTATTTTAAAAATCATAAGGATAAAGTTCTAACTCATCCTTGGCTACCCTAACATAGGCCTTCAAATTTGGGAACCAAGACTACTTAATGATAATTGTCCATCCCCAAATCAAATGACATAGTGAGTATATTGTGATAACTATAAAAGGAGTCAAGTCTTACTTAAAGTTGTTGATCATGGTTAGTTGTTGATGGTGATTTTTTGTTGATGGTTGCTTTCTATTGAGATTGAGGCAATAGAAGGGAAAAGACCTAAGGGATAAACTCTTCTAAACTGTAGAGTTAAGAGAGTGAGTGAGAAAATATTTCAGAGCTCTTATAAGGGCCCCTATGTAATATTTTAAGCTAATAATATCATGTATGATTGTTTTTGTTAATGAAAATAAGTTTGAGTAATTTTTTGAGTACTCTGATGGCTACGTGGTGAGGTGTCTCTTCACTAGGAACCCCCACTGGGGCTACACCAAAACATTTCCTAAATATTTTAAAGCAATTTCACACAAAGACTAAGAGCTATACATAATAGACAAATGAAATTATAATCTATTATATACAATTAATAGCATAAATGAAACATAGAAGTATAAATTATTGCACACCTTGTATATGTAATGTGATCTTATCCTACTAAATAAAATATTCATGTACATAATATAATATAGAGATGTTAGCAAGACATTTATAAATAGTATATAGATCAATAATATAAGAGTCATAAAAATGGTAACACATGTAAATATTTACCTATGGATAAGATGCCCCTAGTTTAGCATGGCCCTTAGGTAGAGGAAATCCCAACATCTTATTCTATATGAAATTGTATGTCCTACATAACACTCATAAATACCAATAACATTCAAATGTGAATGAAAAAGAGTATGATATCTACCAATCATGAGATAAATAACATATCCTAATGATGTAAAATAGATGTCTAATCATGCTCAGGGCCTGATTTGGGTTTTTTAGAGTAATTTGAATGTTTTTTGTATTTATGAAATATTTGATTTATTTGGTAATTTTTTTGAATTTTTATACAAGAATAAAATAGACTATTAGATGAAACCATGGGTTCAAAATTATAATAAAGGAGAGGGATTTGAAAAATCCATAACATGTGTCAATTTAAATTATGCACTGAAAATAATTGCATGGCCATGTGTGAGTAAGATGTCCCCATTGTATATGTGAATTCTAACTTTAAAAGGTATGTAGGAGATATAATATAAATGTGAATGAATGATTGTACATCTTAATCTTATCAAATATACACTTTTTAATGAATGTAACGTGCATGTATGAGAAATATAACACATAAAATAAATATGTTTATTGAATAAGTATTGTTTTGTATTTTATAACTAAGTGGGATTAATTTTTTTTTATTAAGGCTCTATTTTCATAGTTTATGATTTGGTTATGAAAAATGGTACATGATAGGATCAACTAGTTTAAGATAGTACTGGAAGTCAATTTTATTCATTATTGGATGCTACTTTCTTTGATATAAAAATTAAATTTTCTCAGTTTAAACCATGTAAACAACAAATAAAATATCAAATTATGGAAGTATAGATCATTATATTGGACTATTTAGATCTGGAAAGTGAAAAATAAGATCTAAGAGGTCAGGAGACTCACTTAGATCCAAGGTTTAGAATAAAATCTATCCAATTTATTTCATGTGCAACAAGTATAAGAATAACATGATGAAATAATCAAGAAGCTATGAACAATCAGTTTTTTTATTTTTTATTTTATCATTTGAATTAATGATTTTGAACGTTTTAGAGTGATTGAAATTGTAACATGATAATTAATGATCCCATCAAGACACAAGTCATAATAAGAATATATAGTAAGTTATGGAAGAATCACATTTATTAAACAAAATTGTTAGATGTAGATGACTTGAAATAAAAAAATGCATTGTGTGATGTATTAAAACTATATAGATCACTACTCGTGTAATCCCATATGGGAGGAGTAGCTCTACAAAATGTATAATGTTTTGAAATATGATGAGTAGTAGAAGAATGTGCCAAATATTGTGATTTTTTTGGAACATGTTGACATGTATGTATTACGAATTTACAATATATTACATGCGATGATGCCTTTTTTGAAACTTGACACATTTTATGATATGTTTGTTTTTGCATTGGTTACTTTTGAGACTTTTCCATTTTTTTTCTAAGGTGAAAACATATGAATAAGTGAAAAAATTGTAAATTTTCTTTGTTCTTGAATATATGTATCAATAAATTATTGTATTGGATGGGGATAAGAAGGTACTCTAGATTGTAGAGGGTACTCATATCTGATTCCTAAAATTATAGACACTTGATTGTAATGAATGTATTTTAGGCATCTATATACCATATAAGGTACAACATAAAGACTCTATAAGAATGAATGTCCTAATATCATATAAAAGACCCCATTTTGTATAATTATAAAATGAGTGGATAACATAGTAGGACCCACTATAAAAGGCAATGCAATGTGTCCCAAAGTAGTTTGTTGTTTCCCACTAAATGTTGCTTATATGTCATGATGTATGTAACCTAATAAATGGAGTAATGTCATTGTGTTAGTAGTGGTTCATGGGTTTCACAAGAACATGTTAATTACAAGGATAACACTATGATTTAAGGAAGAGCTTATAATAATTTATAAATAGATATAGATTTTCAACATTCAGATTAAGAACATAGATATTTAACATAGGAAAATACAATTGCATAGTAATCATCTAAATATATGCTAAGAGATATATAACAAAATAAATACATTTAAAATATATACTTGTTCACAAAATTATATAAAATACAAAATAAAACATATGGAAATCATATTAAACACCCTATTGAATCTCTATTACATGTATTTTTAACAACTGGAACATCGATATCACACACACACACATACACATTTAGAGTGTAAAGTCTTTTACAATCCTTTGAACATGTTCAACTAAAATATTCATACACTATTCAACAACTACGCAACAACCCATTTTATACATTTTAAATAAATATATACCCTAAAGGTTGTTATCATTATAAACTTTGAATCCATTATTATTTCACAATTATGTCACCATGTATTCTATTTATTCATAACTGCATGCTCATAATACAAGACCAAAATATAATAACCATGTAATAAATTTAGAGTAACTATCAACAAAAAGGAAAATGTGGTTCTTGTGCATGTGTCACATATATTTATTTGATCTGATATAGTTTTCATATTTGTGTGATATAATTTTAGAATGGATTTATTTATGATACACATTATGTATTACATATCTTCAACACATAGGTTTAGGTTTGTTACTCTGGACTCCTGCACTATCATTATCTACCCATCCAAGAAGGGAGGGTCATCCACTTGTTTGGGAAAGAGTGTGAGGATCTATGGTCTATGGTTGGTGTGGAAAAGTGCTCAAATGGTGCTCTCCCTCCTAGTTAGAGTAATATACTTGAGACTTCACTTGAGATTAAATATTGATAATTGATTCATGGAGACTCTTGAGTCATGGTGACTCTACTTAAAAGAGATTTGTATCATGTTTTATCATTTGAGATATTTTTATGTATTGCTGAAAACTGTAACATTTATATATTATACTTATACAACAATGGCTATAATGTTGTATTAGCTATGGTGAATCTTTACTATTTCATTTATGATGAGATGCAATATTTATTGATGTTTTATTACTGTTCAAGAGTTTCATATTTGTTCATGGTAATCCTTAGATAAGTAGATAAACTATGACATTTTTAGTTAATTAAATTATTACAATTAGTTAAATATCACTAGTTAGGTTTCTTATGGTGAAATATCTATGTTGAATATTTGTATTTAATTTTTTTTTTAAAATATTGAAATATTTTAGTAAAACCTAGTGGGGTTGTAACATTGTGGTATCAGAGTTGAGGCTTAAACTCTAGGACTTAATGTGTCTACTAACACAAACTTATTCTCCTAATAAGCATGAATAAAAATGATGTGCACTATACTAGGAGGAGAGGTACTTTGAATATTTAACCCCCTATTAATATAAATCAATTTTCCATTGAGCAACCTATAAAGTTGGACCAAATCCAAATAACCATGCAAGAAACTAATGACCAAATTGTGGCCCTAGAATATAAAGTGCATGGCCATGAAGAGGAGAGTACTCAGGAGGATCTTGAAGAACATCTTGATGACTAAGAACATATTCAAGAGTAGAGGCATGAGGAAGTACCATAGGATATGAGAACTCACGTAGCTATAGAGTTGACACATGACATGAAAGAGGTGAATCCACCCAAGTTCAATGGATCTATATTGGGGGATAGAGCTAAAGCATGGATGATATAAATGGATAAGTATTTTAAGATTTAGAGTTATTAAAAAGTCACAAAATTAGTCTAGGGAGTTTATCAGCTCGCTAGGAAAGAAAAAACTTGGTGGGTAAACAAGAATCTTGAGATGAACCTTGAAATAGTTTGTGACACTATTTATATCATGATGGCTTCCACATCTATACTCCAATCAAAATATTATGGATTTTTATAATATTAAGCAAGGGGATTTGATAGTGAATGAATACTAGGATAAATTCACCAAGTTTCTTAAGTATGTACCTCATTATCAAGCAGATGAGAGGTTTGAAATTAGGAAACTCATCATGGGATTGAAACCCTGAATTGGTTATGAAGTAGATGCACATGGTCCATCTACCATGGAGCAGGTGTTTGAGAAGGCAATAAAGTAAGAAAAAAAATTAAAATCTCTTGCCCAAGTTAGAGATAAGTTTAAAAATAAATTTAGAAGTTTTAAACCAAATTTCAAGAATAAGAACTAGAAGTAGAGGAGTGGAGATTACAAGGGTCAGTTCAAGAATCAAAATGCTAAGTTCAATAGTGGTTTAGGGAATAAGAATCTTGGTAATGGTTTCAAGGGTGTTTTGAAGGGAAACCAATATCCTGAGAGGAAAAGACTAGTTTGAGGTTGCTTCAATTGTGGAGGTGACCATTTTTATTGAGATATCCTCAAGACAAGTCTAAGAACAAGGGTTTAATTTCTTGGTAAGGTAAGTTTTAGTAGTGGAGTCATGTAGCTATTGATAATCAATAGGCTAAGTATCAAGCTTCACCCATATAACTATTAGGTTTTTTTTTGATCATATAATTTTTATTTTGATTGATATGGAAGTTACATAATGTTTCATTACTCCTAGATTTCTTATTAAATTGTCTACAAATGCTAGAGTTATGACAAGTGCAAGGTTGGTACAATATAGGAATAAGTATAAGGTCAAAATTGATAAGTGTTTAATCAAATTAGAGATTAGGTTTTTTGAGTTCACTACAATAGTAGATATTTATGCAACACCATTAGGATCATATGATGTGATCCTATGAGTCAATTGGATTCCAAAGCATAAAGCTAAAGTTGACTATTTTCTAAAGAAGGTTGAGTGTCAAGATGATTTCAAAAATTAGACACAACTTTAGGGTGAGAGAAGGGATTTGAAGCTAAGGCAAATTTATACAATTTAACTCAAGAAATCTCAAAGGAAGGTATGCCATGCATTTATCATTAATATAAATGAGATGGAAGAATCTAAGGAACAGTCTATCAAAGATTATCCTTTTCTAAGAAACTTCAATGATGTATTTCCAAAAGAATTACAAGTATTACCATGTAAATGCAATTTTGATTTCTTGATTGATATAATACCTAGATTAGAACCACAATCTAAGACATCATATAGAATGACAATCATATAATTGGTTGAGTTAAAGGTACAACTTTAGGAGTTTTTGTTGAAAGGGCTAATTCAATCAAGTGTATCACCATAGCGTTCTCCAAATTTTTTCATTAATAAAAAAGATTAAACTCTATGCTTATCCATAGACTATAGGATGTTGAATAAATCAATGATCAAGAATAGATATCCATTGCCATGCATTGATGATCTCTTTGATCAAATACAATTAGTAGTATTTTATAAGATTAATTTTAGAGTAGGGTATCATTAGTTGAGGATCCATCAAGAGGATATTATAAAAACAACATTCATGAATTGATATGGGCACTACGAGTTCACAGTGTTACCATTTGGATTGATAAATGCTCCAATAGAATTTATGAATATTATGAATAATGTGTTTAGAGATTACCTAGATCTTTTTGTGTTGGTTTTTTTGATGACATACTCATTTATTCCAAGCATGAGGAAGAGAACTTGTAGCATTTGGACTTCATTTTAAAACATCTATGAAAGCATAGATTATATGGCAAGCTATCTAAGTGTGAATTTTTCTAAAAGAAAGTGTAGTATATAGGATATATTATCTTTGTAGATGGTATTTCAAAAGATCCAACAAAGATAAGAACTATAATAGAGTGGTTGACACCAAATAATGCACATGAGGTAAGAAGTTTCATGGGATTAGTAGGATATTATAGGGAATTCATACCAAATTTATCTAAGATAGCTAAACCAATTACCTCTCTTTAGTGGAAGAATAAAAGTTTTGTCTAGTCAAATAAGTGTGAGGTAGCCTTTTAAGAACTGAAAAGGAGGCTTACTTCAGCACTAGTGATAAGAGTTCTCGATCCTAATATTCAATTCTTAGTGATCACCAATGCATCTAGGGATGGACTTGAAGGAGTTATTATGTAGGATGGTTTAGTGGTAACCTATGAGTCTAGGAAACTAAATCCATATGAGGTGAATTATGCCCTTCATAACCTAGAACTTATGGTAATTATCCATGCTTTGCAAGTTTAGAGGGATTATCTATTTGGAAAACTATTTGATCTTAATATTGATAAATTGGGACTCCAGTGCATCTTTACCCAACCTAATTTGAATGCTCATCAAAGGGTAATTTCTATGTATGTTTGTGGATAGGATAGTAACATGGAACTATAGTCTTATAATACCTAAGAGTATTTTCATGTAATATAATCATTGTTTGATTGATACAAATTTCATGGAGACATAATGGTCATTGAATAAGATAGTCATTGCATGAAATAAAGTTGGGGACTATGTAACTTATGGTTTAGTTGGTCAATTTTGGGAAGTCGATGATTATTTGTTAAGTCAATGACATGTAAATGTTATAAGGAATATAGAATGATTATTTTGGAATTCTATAGAAGTCTTAGGATAATTAGGGTTACTAATCATCTATTGACTCTGAGTTAACCATCATTTGCCAAGAAGAATGGGAGTTGGCTATGGCTACATGGTGGTAGACTATAGAGTTTTATTAAGAACATTTAGCATGCATTTTATTAGTCAATTTTTCCTGATAGGAATGGAGGAGAAATTAAAGGAAAGGAAGGTGATGGAAATAAATAAAAGGAAGTGTTGATGATGATGACACAAACATATGGAAAGTTTCAGAAAAAAAGAGAAAGGTTAAAGGATTTGGAGCTTAGAAACTTTAGCCTACTCGACATAATATTCAAGTCAATTTTGTACTTGAATTTCTGTGTTAGTGTTGGATAAAAATTGATAAATGAATTGATATAATAATGGGTTTTCATTTGTTTGAAATGAATTATAAAAAATATGTATAGGAGTTTATACACATGACCCTATGTAAGGCTTGGCATCCACATAACCCTACATCTAACTAAATAATCCCAAAGGGGTAAAGGTTAGGGGTATAGGTGTTTGGTTGGTTTGAATTCACCACTATGAATTCTCTACCTTTAACCCTTTGTCAATTCAAAAATGATTGAAACTTCCATTGATTGTTATTTTCTTATGATATTTTGATTAAGATATATATACAGTCAATTTTTATGAATGTGTATACTATATATATAACTAGTTTGACTACGTAAAAATAGAAATCCAGTTATTTTTATTATTCACTAAGAAGTATATATAAATATATATTATTATAATCAAAGGTGTGTATATACACCCTATAAGACCTTGATGACTTAGGATATATACACACACACAAATATATATATATATATATATATAAGATGAGCAATAACATTTATAATAATTGTGAGTTAATTTAGGGTTGTTTTGATATGATATCAACTGGTTATTATTATAGTATGCAGTCAATTTCTTAAATTAATGTGTGAGTAAAGTTGTGTGATTATACATAAATATAGTGACTGTATTGATTAAGTTTAAAATTTTAGATTATATTGAAAGGAGTAAAACAAGAATGTAGTTTGATTATGATGGTTCTGTGTCAAACTAATAACTAGGTTTGATTCCATATTAAATGGACTATATCAAACTATGAAATGAGTTTGAAATATAATATCATAATTAACTTAGTCAATTTATAGACCCAGTAGTTTTTTTTCTATAAAATGACATTGATAGTGTTATACTATGGAATGATTATATATTAGTATAAATTTGAATGTGTCAAATGATTGTTAGTTGGGAAATTATATTTACTTTAATTTGACTATGTGGAATATGTTTAGGTTACATTTATAAAATTTTGATTGTGTTGAACATTTGTTTAATTGGGATTTTTCATTAGATTTGTAAACAAAGTTATCATTGAGGTTAAACGTAGAAGTCTCAAATCTTGAATAGATTATATTCCAAAGTTGTATTATATTTGCTAAAACTTTGAAAAAAATAGGATTGGGGGATGTGTGCTCCCATGGTGAATGTTTTTTATCTCCAACAAAATGTTTCTTGGAACTTGAATCAATGCTATGTTTTCAACTATATGGAAATATAGTTTCTTATCCATGGAATACCCTTCTATAGGTTTGTGAACTCCTAATTACCTGATCTACTTCTACACTATTTTTTTTCTTCTCACTTGGTCCTCATTTCCTTTTATTTATCTGTCTATAATATGTATGAGCTCCTTACTCCTCTCATCACCACAATCATCTTCCCTTATTTCCCTCTCACTCTTCTCTACTATTCTAATATAACTCCTTTTACTCACCATTTCTTGGGTCTCACTTAGTTTATTCCACTATTTATGTTATTACAGCTCTCTTTCTAACTCTGGAGTCTTCTAATTTTTATCCTCTTGGCTATCCATTTTGGAATTAGGTTCAATCCCTACCTATTATATTCTCACCATTCACCCTTCTATCACACACATCCCATGGTGCCCAAAGTGACTACTCTATGTTGGATTGAATAGGCACCATAGCCTTTTCTATATCTAAGATCTTAGTCAATAGAGGGAGTCACTCCAAAAAATTACCTCTAATTCCTTTAATAAATAGATCATTTTCCACTTTAAAGGCTATATACCCTTATATTACAAATTTGGCTATGTATCCATCAATGGTAGTAGTTATATAGTGATCGATCACATGAGTCCAACTAGTGTCCAAATTTTGAAGCCACTATTTCTTCTCTTTAGTCCATGTAATAACATCCATAGCTCTAAATCAAAGAAAGTGATATTCCAATTGAGCCAACCAAGTAGCTAATAGTTCAAGAAGTTCACACCAAGAGATTTCAAAAATTTCACCATAGATATGTTCTTATATAATTTATTTTATGGTACACACTATCCTTTGTGCTTATCCCTCTATGAAATTATAAATCTTCTACTAAAACTAGATTTCCACCTCTCTCTAACTAGGTAATCATTAAAGCATCTCCTTGTCTAAAAATGTTCCATTCTTACCACACCATTGTTAGTAGTGGTTCCCAGGGTTTCACTAGAACATGCTAATTATAAGATAGCTCTGTGATTTAGAGAATAGATTATATAAATTTATAGATAGATACATATTTACAACATTTAGATTAATATTGTAAATATTTAATAGAGGAGAATGTAATTGTGCAAAAATCATGTCTAATTATACTCTAACAAAATAAATACATTTAAAATATATTCATATTCATAGAATTCTATAAAATGTAGAATAAAACATATGGAAATCATATTAAGAACCCTATTTAATCTCACTTACATGTACTTT